>QEOT01007641.1:4397-35403 GCA_003123785.1 Pterocarya stenoptera
AATCATGTTTTAAAATAAAAATATTTATATAAAATGATATTATTTTATAAAATATATTTATACAAATACTCTTCATTTAAAATATATCTACTATATATATAAGTGTGAATTTAAGAGGAACATTGTTTTCATCTAACACTTTTTCTTCCCCATTTTACCTCTTGCTTCTATGTCCAAATTTCTGTTTTGTCCCTAGTTTTCTTCCTATTTTGCCCCTGCTTCTATTCCCAAATTACCGTTTTGCCCCCATCTCCTTCTGTCTCCTTCGTCCGTTTCTTCATCTCCTGCAATGTGCCGCCTCACGCTAGCGTGGTCAACACCACCCCGCCCATTCTCTTCCCCTCAGGTCGGCGTCCCTCCCCTTCCAATCTCAACCCCTCTCGTACTGTTGTTAACCGCCATGAGGGAATCCAAGCCACGACCTTTTTTCGTTCCACCGTTGCCGTCGCACCACCGCTGGCTACCATCTCTTCACCACACCACCATCGGCCCTCCAGACACCTAAACCACCAAATCTCAACTCCGATCCGCCACCGTTAAAGCCCCTCTAGTTTATTTTTCGATTTGGGTATTTTAGCCTCCAACTGCCACCCACGACCAACCACCACCACTATTTACTTTACAACACCTCTAAGCTCTTCCCTAGCTATCCCAAGTCTTAGTTTATTTCTATTCAAAATTTGGCCTTTTGAGACCCACGACCATAGTCTAAAATACACTGTTACGTTATTGTGCCGCCACCTCTTGTACATCATTGATCATTCAAAAATTATATTTCATTATTGTAAGTAATTTTTCAAAAAACTTTGTGACATTTGAATATATTTTTGCACTAATAAATTTTCTGCAGTCTGGTTGATTTTGTCGAACTTTGAATATGAGGAGTATGGGGGTACGTTGAATGTTAGAATGTGTTGTTTATTTAATTGAATTATGCTTGCGTGCATTTATATTATATTTGGCATCATGACATTTATTGCATCATTTCATGTATGTTCATGTATCGTGAATGAAAATTGAATTTTCATGTAAGAGATGCTTTTTGGGTATGTTTGAAATGAATGGATTGAAAGGAATAAGAGAAAGGAAAATGAATTGTAGGGAAAGTGGTAAGCAAGGACGGTGGTAGAGTCCTGCCTGTGATTCCTGCCTACGGTGCACGTAGTAGGAATGGTGGTAAACAGGGATGATGGTAAGTCCCGCCTGTGATTTCCTCATATAATGTTAGCATTAGGAATTGTGGTAAATAGGGATGGTAGTAATCTCGCATACAGTGATTGATAAATAAATATGTTAGGCCATTTTCTAGGAAAATGTTGGTTTGTGGTTTAATGGATGCGAGCACAATTTTCTAGAAAAATTATCAATTTATGCTTGGGCCGTTTTTGGAAAAAATGACGAATGATATTTAATGGTATGCTTTGGGTCAAATAAATTAATGAATATTAAATAATATTCTTAAAATAATAAAATCATTTAAATATATTAATTTTTTAAAATTATATTATTTTTGAAACTTCAAAATATTAAAAAGTTTACCTGAAAATTAATCTTTGTTCAATATGTTAAAAAAAGATTTGTAGTGTTCAATATAACACTACAAATACCTCATTTAAAATGATTTTGGTAAAATATTTAGAAGATTTTAAAATATTTGACTGAATTTAAAAATTATCAGCTAGATTTAAAATAAATATATTATATTTAAAATGATTTTTTAAAGAGATGTTATTCATCATCTTCCCACTATACACCAATATGTGATTTTTTTTTCTTGATGTATAAACACACATATTTAAACATCAATATATATATGTTTAAATTGAATGGTAAAAATGATAAATTACATATTACTGTATAGTATAAGAGATGAGCTGAATTTTCTTTTTCTATAATTTATTATTTCTAATTTTTAAAGTAATTTATTTGTTTAGAAAATAACAAATTATGTAAAATTAAACTGGACACACATGTAGGGCACGTTGTCCTTTCTTAGTTTATATAAAAATATATTCTCGTATAATCACTTGTTAACCACAGCCGAGGGTGTTGGGCCTTGCAATTTTACAACTACATAATGAGCAGTTATTTAAACGAGAATCATCTCTACATCACACACAAATATGTGATCTATCATTTTTATTATTTTATTTAAACATACATATTTACAAACTAATTTATGTATGTTTAAATATAAGAAAAAAATATGATAAATTATATGTTGACGTGTGGTGAAAAAAATAATAAATAAAATTTCTCTATTTAAATTTTAGTTGTGTTGGAGAAGCAATCCTCACTTTTTCTTTTTTAAAGGAAATATGAAATGCCATTTGTTGGGAACAAAGGCCACCTGAGGCCTATAATCTCAAGGACTGCCCACCCAGGGAAGAGATTGTATGATTAGTGAGGGATCCGATCTTCAGGTCAAACGGGGAGTATATTATTATAGAGGGCTACTAGAGATATAAAACTATAAAAGGATGTCATAAACTGATGTGTCATTGTACCACGTTAGTTTAAGTTTTTTTTCCCTTACTTTCTCCCTCCCTTCCCTTCGTCGCAAATCCGCATTGCCATGCTCAACAAATAACCGATGTTGTTCGTCGAAGTTGGCCCCAGAAACCAGCTGATGTCGCCACCGCCATTCCTATACCTCACCAGTAGCAAACAACTGACATCTCTCTCACAATCTCTCTCTCTCTCTCATATTCTTTACAGTATCATTTTTCTCTCATATCCTTCCATTATCTTAACAATCAAATAGAGAACAACCATCATTTTCCTAGGGCGGGAAACTGGAAAAAAAAAGGTTTAACAATCATGTTAGTTTTTAGAGTATAGATCATGTCGTTTAGTTTTTCATTGGGACGTTACAAATGATATCAAAACCTATCATGATAAAAAAATATATGAGACTTGAGTCGTCCCACCTACAACGGATTTATTGTAATACCCTATTATGATAAGCGATAAGAGTAGGCAGTGCATGAGATCTCATATTACTTGAAAATGATAAGTTCTTACTCTTTATAATGGTTCAATGAGACTCCAATTGTATTATTGACTAGTCATTTTGAAGTATAAGCCATGTCATTTGGATTTTCCATTGAAACATTACAAAAAGGAATTTCGTCGCCATAAAATGGCAACCAACCCTAGAGTAAGTAGAGAATGCTAAACTAGTGATCGCAAGAGTAAACGTTTCAAAGAATCGGCTCTGTTTAAATAGTGAAAGTGTTTCATCTCATTATTACAATTTTTTCAAATTCTCACATAAAGTATAATATACAATTTAACTTCTCTAAATCTCAAAATAATAAAATATTAAAAAATAATAATTTATTCAATTTTAACTTTCATTTAAACCATCTGATTTCATCTCACTATCCAAACCACACATAAAATGTAACATGAGAATTACAATTTTTCCATAAATGCTTCTAATTAGCGTGAATCTCATAATCATAAAAAGAATTTCGATTTCAGAGAGAAAAGAATAATCACACCACATGTGGGAAAAATATGAATGCGAATGGTTTATTTTTGGGGGACCTTTGAATGTTTGAAACTTCCCTTTTAGATATGGGAAACCGTGTTCTTAGACTCATAAAAAAGTAAAGTTTTGAATATCGTTTTTGGTTAAGACATTGAAATGAAATATTTTGATATTGATATTATTTTGAGATAGTCTATATATAGATAAATTAATTTTATATATAAATTATATTTTAAAATAACATCAATACAAGTCTTAAAAAATTAAAACCTATGTTTATAAAACTCAATAATATTTCTAAATTGTCAATTCAACTATTAAAAAAAATAATCATTCATCTTCATCACAAAAAGGTAAGTAGAGATTTGATTTTCAGTACTCGATAAAAGGGGATTAGTTAAGAAAATAGTCTTTAAATGTGAAAATTAGAATGAAAATTACAAAAATATATTAAAAATACAAAGAAACAAAATTTTGGCCGGTAAATTGAAAACCGGTCGGTATTAACCAAAATGCATTGATATTTGATCCGGTACGAAACACTTATATTCCCATGCTAGTTATTGTTCTCGCACGATAAATACCGCTCGTTATGGCACGTATTCAAAACCTTGTAAAAAAGTCTTTCTCCGCCGTTGGTTATATTGGAATTAGGCTTATACCTTTAGAGAGTAACTAATATTTTGATTAATTTACTAATTTATTGCAGAAAGGCACCACCTATATATAGCCTTTAGTACCATTCATCATCTATTGCAGGGAATTCAAATCTCTCAAGTTTCAACTACTAGGGCTGATGTCTCCATAAAAATTTATCTAATAAAAAAAAACGAACACTTTGTCTTACCTTTTTCTTTTTTTTTTAAAGTTTCCATGTACTTTTTTTTCGCACTTTAAATATTCTTAAGCAATGCAACAATATTTTTATTATCTCCAGTCATATAATTTCTTGATATGATATTTTTAATGAACATTTCAAGTGTCGGTGATACAAAATAATTTAAAATATGATGTATATCATGTATAAACATCATTCTTTAATATATTTTAATTAAAAATATATATTCTCAGTTTTCTTTCACATAATAATTTATCTAATGATAAAAGTGTTAAAATATAAATATAAATAATAAAATCAATCTTTTTCTTTTGGTTTAAATTTTCAGAATAAGTGATGATTTTATATGATATCAGAGTAATTTAAACTTTTAAAATAAATAATAATTTCACAAGAAAAAAGATGAAAATGGAAATGAACTTACAAAGCACGTCACAACATGAAGTTTCTATCGAGAATAAAGTCTTCAACTTCTACAAAATTAAATACAAAACCCACATCGGAGACTTTTCTTTTCAACTCACATAACCTCTCGTTCAAAGAATCAAAAGCAAAGATATTCGACACGTTTACATGACTATTTAGCCAGCCTTTGATTAGTTTGGAGTAGGTACCAAGAAATTAAGCCGTATAGAAAGTAAGGATCCGGCAGGCTGGCATCGGGCTTTGATTGGAGTGGGTATAAGAAACCCACAAAAAAGTGGGCCTCCTCATCAAGAATTCATTCCCTTGACTTTGCCTGCTAACCTAACAGGCAACACCATGCGTGCTCTGCCCATCCATTACTTTCCTTCGTTCTTCCCATTTTACTTGCTCTACAAATCTTGACTACCAGCCTACCGTGCTTGACCCTCACGATCCTTGTTGTCTGCGTTCAGCACGCACGTTAACATGGTGTGGGTCCTCTCCCTACATCCATATTGTTGATCCACCGGCATTCTCAAAAGCTTGTGCAAGTCGTGTACTCAAGTAGCTAGGGTTAATAATTCACCTTACCATGTCGATTCAAGATTATGTTAAGTTGGATCGCCTCGTACATGATATATAAATTAAGAAAATGCTAGTTTGTAGTTTGTTTCTTGGATTTGATATATTTTATTTTTAAAAAAATGTTTAAAATAGTTATAACTAGTGAATGTATGTCCCTTTTTTTAATTATATTTTAATTAAAATGTTTAGAAAAAAATATAAATTGCACTAACAGGCACGCCCAGAGCTACAGTAGCATGGCCGGCCCTATAAATTAATCTAATATAAAGTAATGAGTTGAAAGAAAAATATTATTTATTATTTCTTAATTATTTTTGAGGTCAAACTAAATGTTTAAAATATTATTTATTATCTTAAAATATCTATCACGAATATAATTAAAAAAATAGAAGTGAAAAGGACTAGAACATATAAGATTTTCATGGTAAAAGTTGCCATTGGTTTAAACGCAAAAACCATGGTCCATGGTAGACTTTACAGCTTGGACGTTGGTTAAAGCAAAAAGGCAAATGGCGTTGGTATATTCTATTACTTCCTAATATTTCGGTCCAGGAGAAATAAGTTAAGTCGGTGGTTCTTTCATCGAGAACGTTGAACGTTCTCCCTACTCCAACTGTTCTAGAACTTCTTTCTCTCCTACCGATGATCAATATAAAAGTCCACAACTCCGCCATTGCTCTACCCAACAAATCTTACGTACAAAGTTATACAAACAGCTAAATCTCTTCCATCACTAATTTTCTGAGTTTTCATAATGCAGAAGAGTTCTTCAAACTCGTCATTGGGACCGGGAGGCCTGGACCTAACCCAGGCCTTCTTCAAGGCCATCCACAGCGCCGCTCCTCCCTCCCCGACCAAGCGCCACACCAAGATCTCCGTCATCGGAGCCGGTAATGTGGGCATGGCCATAGCCCAAACCATCCTAACCCAAGACCTCGCCGACGAGCTCGTCCTCGTCGACGCCAAGCCCGAAAAGCTCCGCGGCGAAATGCTCGACCTTCAGCACGCCGCCGCCTTCCTCCCCCGCACCAAAATCATCGCCTCAGTCGATTACTCCGTCACCTCCGGATCCGACCTCTGCATTGTCACGGCAGGGGCCCGCCAAATCCAAGACGAGTCTAGGTTGAACCTCCTCCAGAGGAATGTGGGTCTTTTCCAGAAGATCATACCCCCGCTCGCGCAGTACTCCCCCGAAACCATTCTGCTGATCGTTTCCAATCCCGTGGATGTGCTGACTTACGTGGCGTGGAAGCTATCCGGTTTCCCGTCGAACAGGGTTATAGGGTCTGGCACGAATCTGGATTCCTCCCGGTTTCGGTTCCTCATTGCAGATCATCTTGACGTCAATGCACAGGATGTGCAGGTGAGTGCTCCGTCGGATAATGTTTGTTTGAAAACATAACATCGATTTTCATTTTTTTCAAGATGTCATTTCAGTTTTACTTGAGAAGCCATGCAAGTTTGGCCGTAACTCGTAGGTTATAACTTAACCTAACAATTGACAAAGTGTTTTGAATTTTACATCCATTTGTGGGAAATTTGAAAAATATTTACAAGTTTCTTTACACTTGATTTTCATTGATCCATTTATGTTGTGATTACCTTTTCTACTAAGTACGAAAAGGACTAAAATAAAGCCCATATATATGAGGAACAGCAGCTTGCTTAGCTAACCCGCCGTTTGCTTCATGATTAATTAATGTAGGCTTATATAGTTGGGGAGCATGGTGATAGCTCGGTGGCTCTATGGTCGAGCATAAGTGTCGGCGGCGTGCCCATACTGAGCTTCCTAGAGAAACAACAAATCGCGTACGAAAAGGAAACCTTGGCGAATATTCACAAGGCGGTCATAGGTGGTGCTTACGAAGTGATCAGCCTCAAGGGGTACACGTCGTGGGCGATTGGGTACTCGGTGGCAAACCTGGCTCGGTCCATTCTCAGAAACCAGAGGAAGATCCACCCAATATCGGTACTTGCAAGGGGGTTCTATGGCATTGAAGGTGGGGACCTGTTCTTGAGCTTGCCGGCACAGCTTGGTAGGGTCGGTGTCCTGGGCGTCGCCAACGTTCATCTCACGGATGAGGAGGCGCAACAGCTGAGGGAGTCGGCTAAGACCATCATCGAGGTGCAAAACCAGTTGAAGATATGACACATTAGTCGCAGTGGACCGCTAGCTACCATTTGCATCAGCATGTGTATGGAGACTTTAGGAGTTTGAAATGTTCTGCCGTTGGGGAGCCAACTTACGGCATGGGTCCCTTGATTTTATAAATTATGGACTAGTCTACTTAATATGCTAATTTGGTTTCGGTTTATTTTCCCCATGCAGTTTCGGTTTGTTTAACCGATCGATAACAATATATAATTAGAAATAATGATAAACTTATTACTCTTGTATTATTTTTTTTAATTTTTAATTTTTAAAATTTTTATTTACTTTATAGTTAAGAAAGTGACTATTAGTGAGATTGTATATTTTTTAAATTTTTTCTTAATGATGAAAGATATTAAAAAAATAATTAAAAAAAAACATGAAAAATAGTAAATTGGTGGTAAAAGGATTGTTAGTCTATCATTATCCTAATTTAAATTTTGAACCATAAGATGTTCAATATATAATAAGGTTTTACATAGGGGCGGGGCAATCAATCAGTTCATTCATTCGTGCCCTTGATTCATTAATAGATTGCTTAGCTCAACTTCTCGGTCAATAATCTTGAACAAAATCTGTGGTAGTCCATCAATTTACATTTGATTTATATTTTTATCTTAATCTATCTTCTTATTTGAGAGGTTATTGTATTTGTATCTTTTTATGTTCAAAATCGCTTAGAAATATTTTTTCTATTTTAATATTTAGATTGCGGGCGATCTCCATCTTTAGTTGTTGTTGAGAGTGGTTTTTATTTCCCGGGAACTATAGACCGGATGTGCATGATAGAAATCGGGTAAGCAGGAAACGAGAAAGCTCTTGTCAAATAAATGAGTAAGGAGCTGGCATTTCGGCCTTCAAGTAAGTAGTTTTTATGAGAAAAGGTGTAATTCATCTCATCAAACGACAATAATAAGTTGGAGCCAATATTTGATAAGAATACTGCTTGTTTGATAGCCTATGGTTTTGAAAAACCTTTATCTACTCACCATTAGATCAGCACGTTGCCACGAACCACGGTGTCTGGGTTTCGAATGCCTTCTGTTGTGGACCTACAAGGGAAGGGCCTTCCCCCTGGGTAGGAGAATCATGGAAAACAAGCCGCATCTACAAATGATATAAATCCTACCGTTATTTCGGCTGTTAATTGATGGGTCATATGTTCATATCAGTATTTTAAATACCGGTATAAGTATTATATATATTTTGTATCGGTCTAAATATCGACTTGTATTTTGACTTGTAACGGTTGATATTTTAACCTTTAATTATTATTATTATTTTTAAAATTATAAATTTATTTTTTGACCCACAATTCAGACTAAACTATTTATAAAATAACTTTTCATTTGATAATTAAAAACCGAGGTACGTAGAAGTTGATCATATATATATATATGATGACCTGCTAGCATAGAGCAAAATTCAATAAATTATACAAGATATAGATATAGATATGGACCAGAAGCTGTAGGTATTATTTCGGGTTAATCTATTGGAGGTACTGAGAACATATATACGAGCCCTTCTAATGGAAAAATAAGATTCAATAAGGATTTCATCCCACACGTACACGTCATGAGCATCCCACTTTTCTATATTATATAGACTTGTACGTAATGACCAACTCTTTCACTTACCAAACACGACCTTACTCAGCATGGAGGCTTTTATAAAGTCGAGATGCATGATGATCTCTAGGTTGCATTAATCCTTTACTGGAGACTCTTTGTTTCTTTAATTTTTTTTCTCCTACAAAAAAATGCAGAATTCAAGCACTTGGTTTGTATGTCTCCTATTACTCGAATATATTTTCTAAAAAAAAAACACTAGAGTCCAAAATAAAAAATTACTACAAAACAAAACATGCTCCTAAAATGATTTTACAAAGTTCTTGTTTTAAAATTATTATTGAAGAAGAGCAATTTTTCTACGTTATCAAATTGATTTTTTTCAAAAAAGTAAATCTTCTTCCCCTTTCAGCATAAAATAAAATAAAACCATTCAATTCAAACATAGGTCTTGAATTTCTTGTTGAAAAGACGGCCAAGGCTTTTATATATTTCTTTTTCTTTCAATAATTTTGCTTAAGATAAAGAAAATACAAATAAGAGAATAAAAATTGAAAGGATAAAATTATAAAGTAAACGCTTAAATTTATAAAATTATAAAGAAAATATCACACATTTCATTCAAGTCACCCAAATTGATAATTTATTTTTATAGAGAAACACATTTTCATAAATAAAAAATTCAATATATGGACGATAATACTTAGGGGCCCAATATACACTTCTACGGCCCAACACAACTGGAACAAGGCTTCCAACGGTGTCGTGGAACCCCAGCCCCGCACATACACTAGAGCGAGAGAGTGGTAGTGTTTACCGTTTCGTTCCGAAGAACTAGCAAATCAAGGTTACGAAAATGGCAGGAAGATTGGGCAGCATGGCTTCTAGAATCATGGGCGGAAATGGTGTCGTTTGTCGCTCTGCGGCCTCCTCTCTTCGCCTCCGTTCCGGGATGGGCCTCCCAGTCGGCAAACACATCGTCCCCGACAAACCCGTGAGTACACTGACCCCTTTTAACCAAATCCCTAGAATTTCGATCCCGCACACGGTTGAAGATTGTCCTCTTTTGTTTACAATTTGGGTAGCATTCAAAACAAACATCCAATTCCTAACAAGAATTTACTTTTTTTCCCCTGTTCCAGGTTCCTGTCAATGACGAGCTGGTTTGGGACAACGGGACCCCATATCCCGAGCCCTGTATAGATCGCATCGCCGATACAGTTGGAAAGGTAATAAATTATTCCTACCCTCGGACCTTCTATATCTGATTATCTTAAGTAAGTATTTGGAAGCTTTTGTAGAAATCGAAGTGCAATCGTATGTATTTTTTTTTTTTTTTTTTTCCGAAAACAGTATGAAGCATTGGCTTGGCTGTGCGGAGGTTTGAGTTTTTTCGCGTCTCTGGGATTGTTGGCTGTGTGGAACGATAAAGCATCCAAGACACCGTTTGTAAGTCAAAACCTCCAACTCGATCCTTTGTTTCTGAATTTTCCAAATATAGTGATTTGCTAATGATAGTTTGTCGTGTTATAAGGAACTTAGGTATGGTTTGCTACATCTAGATTGATTTTTCACTAAGCGAATTTGTGTTTCCATGTGTTATTCTCGGATGACGTTCTTGCTATTTTTTTATGGCATAAAGAGATAGAAATTTAATTTTTGTAAGTAAATGTTCGGAAAGTATCAAGAACGGAGTGTGATCAGGCAGAAGAGAAAATATGCAAAAAGCGGTTGTAGATGGCACAGAAGATATGATTTCTCAATAATTGCAATGAATTTGAACACGGTTTCCTATTTGCATTGGTAGACATCCCAAAGAGATTTTTACCTCAATTTTGATCTTAATTTGGGACCTCGAAGATGATTCATTAGTTCTTTAGGCACTTTCAAGTGAATGGGCTCATGATAAATTAGGTTTCCTGCTTCTTGCAAGACCTTGACCGAAATTTTACATAGTTATCATATCAAGTAGATATCTTGGTTTTTTATCTATAAATTTCACGCTCTTGTTTAATTATTGTAGAAGTTGTTAACTTAGCTATAACCATCAGTTTTGCTGCCATGGTAGAGCAACTTCATTTTTTCATGTGCCCCAATTGACATATATTGATACTGTTGGGTGTGTTAAACTCATGGAGCAGTTGCAAAAGGTTCGATTCCTCTGCTTAATTATTGAACTTTATATACAATTGAGAGTGATCTTTTCAAAAGGATGATCTACTGCAGAACCCTGTTGCTGTTTTGAAGTTGATCATTAACCCGAACACCTTAAAATGTAGCCCATTGGATGAAAGAACAGATGAAAGTGGTCTTTGATGTTCGGATTTCTTCAAATTTAGCAAATCCCCAGTATTGACCCATTAAAAAAGAAAACAACTTTAAATTGCACCGGTGGATTTGAAACCAAATATGACTCTAAAACTAGTTCTTTTTTATGCTTAAACGCTAATGCATACAGCTTGAATTGCTATTATGTTAGGAAGTGTATGGGTCCTCTCCCCATGCACTGACTCTGGTAGATCTATATGTTTCCTGTGTCAAATTCTGTCTGTATATTCCTTTCTATATGGTATTTGTAGATCTTTTGCTCTTTACCCAACACATTTATAAATAACTTATTATTTTCTGATGCTGAAATGTCATTTCCTTTTTTTCTGTTGAGCAGACAGCAAAAGTCTACCCATACGACAACCTGCGAGTGGAGCTTGGTGGTGAACCCAGTTAGATCCATGGGCAACTAATTGAACAGTTCTTGTTGTTCCGTTTGTGTGGTGTCCCCTTTATTGTTTTCCGTTTTTGTATGCTTATGGAGCCGAATGGTTAAAATAATGTGCCATGTCTATGTGTCAGCAAAACAAACATCCTCAAACATAAAGAAAATTTTGATTTTGCTTGAATGAGTTTATGTTGATTTTCACTACAGACGCATAATTTCATGTTTTATTTATGATTACTGGATATTGTAAATTGTGTGCTGTGTTGCAGTATTTGGGATAGGTTATCGGCCGGTCGTCACCGAGGAAACCTGCAATATGGTGGTGTAAATCTACGAGAAGGGTAGTGTAAAATGCTTATTTTGGGTGTGTAAATAAGCATTTTGTCACTGATTAAATGTAAACAGTACAAAAATCAAGGATAAATGAAAATGATGGGGAATGAATTGCGTCTTGAGGAGCAGCTGGCTAAAATGGGAGACATCCATTTTGTAGCTTACATGTTGGCAAAAATCAAAAGGAGTTGTTGTGATATGGTCTCCACGCAGGGATAGTCAACATTTTTAAAGTGTGTGACTGTGGCCTGACAATTGACATGTAGAGTAGTGTCTGGATATAGCTTGTTTTGTGTGTGTTCTATTGTGCCAAGCAGTGTTCAACATATTTAGCTTTCGATTTGCTATTTTTTTTTTAGTCCGATTGATCATTAGCTTTGAATTAGCTTGAATATAATGTATTTATGCTTCCCGCCTCATGGCAAAATTCTAAGGCGACTGGTGCAGAACTATGACCTCTTTTGTGGTGGATCGCCTCCTCCTCACCGCACTCTCATGCCCAAGCTGATCCCAGTTTTACCCCTTTTTGTTCCTTCTCCAAGCATCAAAACTCTTTAGGAGGTTCCTCGTTACTGCAGTATTCTTGCCAATGCTCCCCTCCAGAGTCGCACTCCCTTTGCCACCCCTTGGTAGGGGTATTCAACCAAATCCGGATATCCGGCCATAACCGGATGTAGATTTAGATGCTAAAATCCGGACGGATATCTGAATTCAATCTGGATAAATTCGGTTTATTATTATTATTATTATTTTAAAGAAGACTTTAAAACTTTCCATTGGGGATGAACCCTGGGAAGAAAAAAAAAATATATTATAACTACAGAATCTTGATCAAGGTTTGTTTACAAACTAGTATTTCTTCATTTTCATTTTTTTCTCATAAAATTAAAGATAAACAATGCTACTTACTGCATAATGAATCACAAATTACAAAGGTGAAAAAAAAAACTGTACACAAGAATGAGGAGAAACTGAAGTACAAAATGAAAGACAAATTGACAATAAGTTGCCTAATGACTGTTGCTTTACCAATCTTTGCAATATATAATGGGTCACTGGTCCCAAATGGCTTGAAATATGGTAGGTCTGTGCTTCAGGCATTGCACCATCTCCCTGTCCAATGAAGAATTATTTAGAACAACATCCAACATTGGGCTGTAAAAAATATTTGAGGAGCTCTTAAACGACCATTAAACATTCAAAATTAAACATGTTTGCTAGTATTTTTAAATACAGCAATGGGTAATCCACTAGAACCTTAGTGGATCTCTTTAAATTCATTAATTGGGAAAGCTTGAGTTAATTTGAGATAAAGGGCAAGTTTTCAGTACTGTCATAGAACCATAGGAAACCAAATAGAATCACTATTTGTTAGTTCAAAGACGCAATAGGAAAAACTCAACCTAATATAAATCAATGACAAGAGAGATGGTCATTGAATAGAAAAAATCCACTGATAAGGTATCGAAATAAGCTTACAAAGTAAAGAAAATATAATATAAACCAGAAAAACAAAAAAAACCCTAATTTCATACGAATATAATAGAAATATGAGACTAATATGAGAGAAACCTCTAAGTGCAAAGAAAGATACCTTACAAGCTTAGAGAGAGAATATGGATGGTAGCCTCCGCGTCTCTCATCCAGATGCGCAAAGGACTTCGAAGTTTCTGTTTTCGTGTTTCGGTGAGGTCGAGAGACTTGAGAAAGAACAGAGTCTTGAGAGATTCAGGGGGAAATACTAGAGGGAAAAGGCTAGAAGGGATTCAAGGGAAAGACTTGAGACTTAAGAGAGAAGGCTAGAAGGACTGCGAAGAATCGAAGACGAGATGCGTAAGTGCAAACCCAGTCTACCCAGATGCGTAAGTTCAAAGGCTTCGACAGTTCGAGAGAGAAAATGGATTCGAGAAGACGAGAAAGAGAAAAGACGAGGCAGTTTTTTTTTTTTTTAAAGGACCCGATTACAAGTCGCAGAACCGGATCCGGATTCTTCCTACTTGCCTGGGTGTAATTCGGGCGGTTATCCACCCAGATACACCTGAATTTACAGGTTCCAGACTAGACCAGAAAAAAGGGGTTCGGCTACCCTTACCCCTTGGTCTCTCTACAATTGTCTCATGTTAATTTTGTATCTCTCTTGCTCATGCAAGAGTCGTGATTTTGTAATGGCTTTTTGGTTCGTATTAAAAAAATCCTAATTTAGGCCAATTTGACATTTGTGAATTTCTAAGTTAATATTTGGGACTCACTCCTACTTTCCATAATCTTTTATCTTTAATTCGATTAATGTTTGTTGAGAGAAAAAAAAAAAGTTGGACCACTTTACAACTGGATGATCTGGCATAAATATTAGAATTCTTCCTGTATATTTTTAACTCAGCACATAACTGAGTTCTGTCGGTTGATTGACCGCATAATAACACATCCACCTTAGGTATGTCTACGCATGCGCGCCGAGTGCTTGCGACAGTGGCAACGCCAGCTTCATGTAAAGAGTGTATATATTATAGCAAGCAATTAGGGTCTGTACTGATCTGTAATGTTGGTTGCAGCTTGCGTTGTAGCTCGATTCAAACTAATCTTTTATTTCAGTTATGGGTCAGTAGTACTGCTGCATATTTTCCAGTAGGATTTGTCATTAATTTGCAAGCAAGTGTGAAAGATAGTCACGATCACATAGATCACCTCGATTATCATGAGCTAGCTGCAAATTGGATCAGTTTTGTACGTACTACACACATGACCACATCTTTAAAATACGGTTGTATCAATTTGTAGGCAAAGAGCTTACCAGTTGCCAGTTGAATCGTAACCTCATGAGGTCAAAGTCGATTGATATCGGGAGATGTTGTCCAAACCCGTGAAAATGCCACAAGCATGACAAAGATGACGGCAGCTTGTAGGTTTGTGGGTTCATGATCAGGCAGGTCTAATCGTCTTGATTCTCGGTGCACGAGTAATATTATGTCGCGACGCGGGTGATGCTACAAACGTGCAGAAAGGATTCACGGAAATCGGAATCCATTCCTCCGTGTGATGTCCGTTCGTGAATCCTTCCGGGCAGCTAGAGTACTTCCTAATCAACATTTTACATATTATTTTTATTCTTTTTAAAATATTTTTTATTTTATTTTTTTAAAATTAATTGAATTCTTTTATTTATTTTTTATAATATACCGCGTATTTAATAAGAAAAAAAATTAAAAATTAAAAAATCATATATAATATGTGATATACGTGAAGATAATAAGTAAAATTTTTCAGTTATTAATTACCATTAATGATGGTCCCGCAACTCATGATTTCGTTTTTCGGATTAAGAAATTGAACCTAGCTATAACGCAAGTACAATTGATTAATTATCTTTAGCCAGATGGTACTTACGACCTGCTTGGTGATATAATATTGAAAGAGTAATGTTAAGTTAAATCTCAAATAGACAAGTTGATCACATATAAGGTTTTTTTTTTGTAAAGAAGTGGGTTTTATTAATGAAAAATAATATATTTTATACTTTTTTTTAGATGGAATCTACCGTTTTATAAGGACTTGTATGATATTTGTTTATTTAGAACTTGGACAAATCATTTTTGATATTGAAAACCTTTGAAACCCGATCACATATATAGCATTTACTTATCCCTTGGTACGTAACGATAAAAGGTACACTTTAAGTTATGAAAAAGAAGTGAGAACCTTTCATTTATTTTTTTAAGGCATTTTCAATCCTATCAACTACTCCTACTTTCAATCCAATCATACATGTTTTCACATGGCACATGGGTTTTTCTGTTCGGCTGAAAATGAAACTTAGAAAATTGAATAGTCGTAACAATTAACATATATACTTGATCACAAAGATTCGTACCAACATTCGAAATGGAAGTTAGTAGATAGATTTATATATACTGACTAGTTAGGCGTGCTATAGGTTACTCGTGTAAGTAAATCCAAGCGTGATTTGATCCCAACCTAACAAGCTTCAAAGTTACTCGATCCCGAGTTTAGTCACCTGCATCAGGGTCATTTGTACGTGACCCAACACCCAGAGATCATACTCTATTAATCATAAGAGATCAGCAGTAAGAGCAATAGCTTTACAATTGAGGCTGAGCATCTAGAGATCATAATCCCCATGACATGTGCATCGCCCTGGTAGCAGAGGCTTACCATACGGCTGGAGATTAGAAAGCCCGTAGCGTTCTGAGTTGTAGTAATTATATGTAAACCAGCATGGTAAATAAACACAACCATGCCTGTCTGTTGGAGCGAATTGCATGGATGATCGGGCCGAGGCCGGCTGCCCCCTCAGTACTGCTTCCCCCCTCTGTTAAAAGATAAAGATCAGCGAATAACCAGTCATGAACTTCTAGGGTTTTTTGTTTCCCTGCTATTGAACTATGTACAAAACTTAATTTAACCTCTCGTCTGTTCGGTTTATATATTATTGTCGTTCGATCTTATTCACCAGAAGATGAAAGCAAAGTACTAAATGGAATAGATCGAGAAAATAGACTGCACTATATAATAATGTACACGTTAATTTACATGACCTATATATATTATTTTGTTTTCTAGAAGGACAATTGACAACTAACAATGCAGAAAACTCCAAGACTCCATAGTCAGTGCCTAATGCTTATCCTTCATGTTGCACTGCCAGGTTGTGCTGGCTAGTGGGTATTACCTTCCAATGTGCCCACATGGGTCCCGTTTTAATTAATTTCTTTAGGCCATAAAAGAAAAAAAAAAAAGGAAATTAAAGCACATTCATCTCCTATAAAACCCTAGGTTCACTTCATCAAATACACACTCAAATTTGCTCTAGAGGCCTTTCCCTATTTCACAAACCATCCATTACTTTCGTTTTCTGTGAAATGGCTTCTAAGGCTCTTGCATCCGGTGCCCTCCTCCTCTCTCTCAACCTCCTTTTCTTTGTGATGGTCAGTTCTACTTATGTCCCTAATTGCCCACCACCCCCAAATGGTCACAAACACCACCATCACAAGCCCTCCCCGGCACCGAAGCCCACTTGCCCCAAGGACACCCTTAAATTGGGGGTGTGTGCCAACTTGTTGAATGACTTGGTACACCTTGTTGTCGGTACCCCACCAAAGACCCCTTGCTGCAGCCTCATTGAGGGTCTTGTGGATCTCGAAGCAGCTGTTTGCCTTTGCACCGCCATTAAAGCTAATATCTTGGGCATCAACCTTAACGTCCCCCTGTCATTGAGCTTGCTGCTCAACTACTGCGGAAAGAAGGTCCCCTCTGGCTTCCAGTGCGCATAAATCTACCCCAGATTTCACCATGTATTGTTTACTATTTATTTTAATTTCCTACTTCCCCATTGATCCCTTTAATCGTGTGTCTGGGCCTAATTTGGCTTGTTTATTTACGTTATATGCTATAAGCATTTATATATCAATAATATGTTGCTCATGTTTCATTGTTTCGATGGATGCAAGGTTCCTCACCTTCGTCTATTTTCGACTAAGTAGGGATCATCTTATGCTGTAAAAATAAACTGGTACTGTTTCAGAATGAAGTGAATTATCTGTGTTCATTGTGTTTACTTCTTTCTCTCTGATAATTACTAGTATAGCTTGCGATTACTTCCATCTAGAAAGTATTTATGCTGTTTCAATCTTCTGTACAATGATCATGTGGAGGAGATTATGGGATTCTGTAATCTGCTTTAAGATTTGGATCCGAGCTAGCTAGGAAAGCTCGATTCAATCAATGGTTCTGAGTGAGTCTCCACTTCTGCATGGGTGTAATTTATTGTTCCCCAAGATGGAAGAGAATGGCATTTATACTCTTCTCTCAATAATATCATGTGTACTGGTAAAAAAAAATGTTTCAGTTAACCCGCTTCCAACCAGATTATGGGGGCGTTCTCATTCATTACATAGATCTAGCAGCGGAAAATATATGAGCATGCTAATATGCCATATATATAGGTCTTTGAGGACAGCAAATTACTTATACTTTTTGCAACTAATATTTATTAAGGATCATACAAGTGGACACCTAATAATTAAAAGCAAATGGAACACTACTAGATTAATTGGTGAATTTGCAGTAGAAACAAACGAAGCCCTAACTATGTTCATTAATATGCAGCTCGATCACTTAATATGCATTAATAGAGGGGAAAAAAAGAGAGATTGTCATCACTAGTAATTAATAACAAATCAAGCGGGAAGCACATGAATCGATCGTCTCATGGCAGCTCTCGGCCTTGAGAGCGTTCAATATAATTATATAGTGTAGGCATCATAGTAATCAGTAACAAAGTGAAGCACGTACTTACAACTGCAGAACAGGAGACAGCTTCTATAAGACTACATGTATATCGTCTCAACAAATGGCATGAAAATTAAGTCGATGCATGGCATAGACGTTGGGTCGAATTGCTGTTATCTCCCCAAGACTATGGCTTGTTTTTGAAATTTCCATCATCAAGATATATATTTTCCGTGTATGGAGCTTCGACTATGATTTTCTGGCTTCTAAAGGATTGTGACAGAAAGTTGAGACTTTGATAAAGATATTGGAGGTTTGAGTAGATCAGATAGCTATCGCTACTGCAATCCTCACTTTGCACTCTCTTATATATATACTATGTTCAGTTTACTTTTCCTACACCACTCTCTGTCCGATACTATATATGAATTCTCCGCATGCATGCATGATCAATGGCTTCGTGTATGATACTTGTATGATCTGCTCCTTTGTTTACAAGGAAAATCCAAATATTTATTTTCCTGCATCTTCCATCTTGAAAAAATAACCCTGAAAATTCCCATTCACAATGGTAATAAATTTGTTTTCAAAATTATACTTAAAAAGTAATAAACTTGTTCATGTTTATGTGCATGGCAGCTGGATATATAATATATATATAGGGTTCACGTGTCCACATCGTGAAATGAACTCGACAATAATACATATCTGTATGTACTACAAACCTATGCTCTATATATATGCCTCTATATATGATCTGCTTAGATTCGTCTAGACAACAAATTCCCTTCTATTATAAGCCAAAAAAAATAAATTGAGGATGGACAAGAAATGTAACCCCATGATAGACATGCATGCAGCCTTGCTGTAACTTTCAGAGGTATAGTTCAAAACCATGCAGAATCACTCTGAAGTACATCCCATAAAGACAATAAAAGAGATTAACTCAGTGATGCAAGACTCTGCAACAAAAAGATAAAGTAAATATATAATAAATCATGGAAAACAAACAGTAGAAGCCATGGGAATCTGTGAAACTGAACCGGTTCTGATTTCGAATACGTTCACAGTTGTACCGATCAGACAGTCACGGATTTGAAATTGAAATTCGCAAAGGACCAACAACGCTCCAAACCACCCGCCCGATTTAATTTCACAATGGAACTCTTGAAATGCTCTATAAGTTTCCATGGTTTTTAGCAAAATTGGTGTTCTAATTTGATACATGGCCCTCAGTTTTGCTTCCTTGTCAGAGAAAATAGTCACGGGTGCTCATAAAATTCGGCTATATAGTCAGTCCTAGGTCGATCAAACCCTAAAACCCATCACAACCCGATCGAAATTTCTAGCAGTGAGCTGCTTCGAGGACCCAAAGACATGCGTCCAAAGGTTAATGCCATGTTCTTCATCTCCTTGATTTTCACGTTGAACGTTTTGCCACCAGCACTTGCTTGTGCTCCATGCACACAGCCACACCCACCTTCCCACCATCCAAGCCATCCGAAAATACCACACCCCAAACCACCAACTACGAAACATCCCCCACATCGTGGAGGGCACCCAAAAGGATCCCCACCATCCAAAAACCCGCCTGCGCCCCCCGTAATTGTTCCGCCAATTATAATATCCCCACCTATAGTTACACCGCCGGTATCTAACCCACCTGTGACATTTCCACCGCCTTCTTCTCCCTACCCACCCTACACTGGTAACCCTCCTTCTGGAGGCGGCGGCGGAGGAGGAGGAGGTGGCGGTGGTGGTGGTGGTGGAGGTGGTGGAGGTGGTGGTGGAGGTGGAGGTGGTGTTCCTGGTCTCATCCCTCCGCCTTCCCCTCAGCCAACTTGTCCCATCAATGCCCTTAAACTAGGGCTTTGTGTAGATGTGCTTGGAGGTTTGGTGCATGTTGGATTAGGCAACCCTGTTGAGAATGTATGCTGTCCGGTGCTTAAAGGTCTGCTTGAACTTGAGGCGGCTGTTTGTCTTTGCACTACCATAAGGATTAAGCTTCTCAACCTCAATATTTTCATCCCCCTCGCCCTTCAAGTCCTAATAACTTGTGGGATGACTCCTCCTCCTGGTTTCGTGTGTCCTGTCCTATAAGTTTTTTTTTTTTTTTTTTTAATGCGCTTAACTAATGCTGTTCGTTATTTAATAATGTTTCCGAGTCTTATTAGAGTTTGGAAGATTTTGTGTGTCCGGTGCTTTTGTTTTTTGATTTACTCCTTGCAAAGTAATTGACTTATCGTGGTGCTGCGACTTCGTCCAGTAGAAAAGAAAGATACATGAGTTCGTGCTGCTTGGAGAATTAATGGCTCCACTATGTCTCTAATGAGGTACTCATGTATTTGAAGAGGGTTAAGCTATCTTTGTTAAGCCTTGAAGTAATCTGCTCAGAAAAGAGAAGGAAAAAGTCTCAATACGCGGGTCTTCTTGCAATAACTCTTTGCTTGGGATCGAAATTCTAATTGTCAATCTCTGCTAGACTTCTTGGATGTTCCTAGCAATATTAGGACTTTACATCTTTTTTTTTCTTTAGGTGGAGCTTCATATATTTCGTGTTCACGTTCCTGGCCGGCCGTTTCTGTTTTTGAATAAATTCTTGATTGCTAAAAATAAAAGATTCTAGCTGGTAGTCTCTGATCAGTATGGTTTAGTACTTTTACGACTGTCAACTCTCTCTCTCTCTCTCTCTCTTGATCTCTCTGTGATCTCTCTCTCTCACACACACGTACACATGTACACACACATAATAATTAGTTAAATGCACGATGGGCTTATAACAAAATGGTTAAGAATGAGTATTCCCTTCTATTATTCTGGGAAGAGGAATAGTTAAGTTCATTGACTTCATTGAGTTGGAGCTTAATTAGATGAATGGATAACTTTTACATTCATGAGTGCGAAGTGGAAGTTAATGATCATTTATTCCGCAACACATGAATGTTAATTAGTACCGAAGCGATCCGGGATTTTTCTTTCTCTTTTTTGAGACGAAATTAAACAGCTACCACAAATTCCACCCAATCGATGTTCTCGAAAAGAAGGGAATTACGTTGATCATGATCATCAGGCAACATATATATATATACCGGAAAATTATAAAATGTGAGAAAAAGTTATTGCCGTTGTATTCCCTGGATTGATTGGATAGACGTCGTAATTACTTATAACATATAAGGGGTATTTTCTGTTTATCCATATTTGGAATATTGCCTTAAAAAAGTCATTTCTCTAGTACGTTATAATTCAGCTTGTTGACAAAAATGGTTCACGGGATCACTAGTACTACTGCAACAAATTAGGTTAGGGGGACCCTGATCTAATTCATCTGACAGAATCAAGAATAGTAATCGAACCGAAAATCTAATACTAAAGACGTCGTACCTTTTACTAGTTGTTCATGTTCCAGATTCCGGCCACAGCGCATGGGTTTGTATAACGTAGATATACAAAACCCAAGGCACAGGTCAAGCAGTACTAAAACCTTCATTCCCCACGTACAGTGGGTTTGTACGTTAACTGCATACGTACGTAGAAGAAGAAAAAGGATCCTAGCAAGTAAATGCATGACCGAGTAAATTAATCTCCAATATTATTAATAATTAATCCACCCCATTAGTTTTGTCGTTATATGACTTTGACGATTGGAAGAACTTCGGTATATATATTTTTGTCGTTATTAAATTTGGTGGCGAGTAATTACGTCTTCATTTGATCATGATTGCGTAAGATCACAGCTAGCTCTCGCATGCTAAACATGAAATCGGTAAGCTATCATTATCAGCATCTCATCAGCAACAGTACCTCCTTTTAGGTATCATTGCATGATTACCGATCCAAGTCCTAGCTACCTCCTCCAAAATACATACAAATTAAGAAAGTTTAATTTGAAGAAACTTGTGGATGAACAGCATGATTAATAGATTGGCTTGAATTCTTGAATGTCGTGTAAGTGGAGACCAAATGGGAGCATATATGCATGCATGCATGTAAACGGCGATCGATGAAGTGAAATGAAAGTAGTATTAATTTTATTCCTTTTTCCATCATGTAATCATGAAAGGGATCGTATATATTTTGAAATCTTCCTCGTAAAATTCTGAGTCACGGGAAGAACAGCACATGTAGTACTAGTGGTTGCCAAACGCCACAAATATATTTTGTCATGATCATGGCCCGTAAATTAAGGATGTGAAAGGAGTCGTACCCTAAAGCTGGAGAAGTACTATATATATAATATATATCTCTAATTCTGATCTAGCTCTCCAAGGAATAAACAGCATATTTATATAACAATTACCATGATAATTCTTTTGACGATCCAACCTGCATCCATTTTGAGGGCCCTATAGATGCTGAATCCAGGTCCACCATTGAAATAATTAATATAATATATATGTCCAATTACTTTCTAGAGTATGAGAATGCATGTTTATTGTTTGACGTGGCTAGACATATATACTACAAGAGTCTAGCCACAACAATCTACGTACGTACATTGGATCAATTGTTAAGATCAGCTAGGCTGATCAATTATGTTGCGATTGAATGTTAGTCGATTTTACTTGGGAATAACTAGAAGACATATACTCAATATGATAAAATGCAATATTGGTTGCCCCGATATCAGAGTCCATGAAAATTAAGGGCATTCGGGGATCATTGGGTGCATGCATGGCCAGAGCATAGAAGTCTTCTCGTTAAATTTCTTAATTTGTTCTATATATGGACCCAATTGCTACCTAATGAAGGCTGCTTGTTGAACCAATAATTAACAAAGCTCTGCAGGAAGGAGAGACAAGATCAGTGCTGATCACTTCTCCCTAGCTATCTTGTGACATTTAATTAACTCATGCAATGAAAGTCTTCAAGGCTAGCTACCATAAACAATACTTAAGCTTTATGGGGCATGAAATTCAGCATCGGTGCATTTATCACTCCCACGTCCTTACTTCAAAGGACGAACAAGTTTCTTCGAAAGATCAATGAAAAAAGTTTCAATCAAATGGGGAAAAAAACGAAAAGAATAAAGACGACAGAAAGATAATGATATTCCATTTCAATCAAATGGGCAAACATCAGTAAGGAAACTTATTCATTATAATCCCTCAAATCCGAAAGCAACTATAACAAGGAATTAAAACTAGCTAGAAATCCTCACTTACACCACACACATAACAATAGACTATTATAGTTTCAAACGAGGGAAATTAAAGCCATGGACATACAATAATAAGAAACGAGATTTGTATTAATTCTACGCACACTGGAATCCAGATGGAGCTCTCCTTGAACAAACATTGAGAAGCAAGCTGAGAGAAAGTGGGATGTTGAGGTTGATGCCCAATATATTAGCTCTGATGACAGTACAAAGACAGACAGCAGCTTCAAGGTCAGCAAGGCCTTGGATGAGAGTGCAGCAAGGAGTTACCGGAGGGGTGCCTATGGTAATGTTAAGCAAACCGCCGAGCAAATCAGCGCATACTCCAAGTTTTAGGGCATCCCTAGGGCATGAGCCCCGGGAAGGGTTGGGGTTCGGGGTTGGGTTATTTGGGTTTGGGTTCGGATTCGGATTATTTGGGTTTGGGTTCGGGTTGTTTGGGTTCCGACCGCTGGGGTTGGGGTTGGCCGGCCTTGACCTTGGACTAGGGCATGTGCCACTGCCACATGCAGTGACAAGTGCAAAGAAGAGCAGATTGAGCGAGAAGAATAGACCCAGTAAGACACAGCTTTTGGAAGCCATCTCCCAAACCCTAGTAGTAGTACTTATAGTACTAGATCGAAACCAGAAAAGTTATAGAAGAACTTGTGATGATCAGGATATTGAGGATTTGAAGTGAGGGGTGGGTATTTATAGGCTTCAAGATCGAGGGAGATCGTGTTGAATTTGATGTTATCAGAAGATAATTGAAATATCACATAATAAAACCCAAACACCCATCATGTGTAGTCCAAGGATTTTAGCTGGCAAAGCAACCAAATTTTGGAAAACTTTTGGATGCTTGTGGGTTGTGGGGCTTGGCAAGTTGCCATGATGTTCATGCGGTTTTGCCTTATTTGGCCCCTCTATTCTACTGCATCCACAGAACCCAGATGCATGATGAAATTTGGACCTATAACTTAAAGGTAACGAGGCCAATGCATGTACTGAAATTTGCCTTACATCAGCCTGCATATATACTGACTGTATATCATTCACCTTGGGGAAAACTTCGAGTTCCTACTATTTGAGATTAGTGACGAGCTAGCTAGCTTGCGACAGTACTATAGTACTACTGGAATACCATTTCCACTTCCATCTAGAGAGACATCATTAGTTTCTTGTAACGGTTGATCATTTCAATCAGGCTAAGATCACATACATACGGCCAATGAATAAGATAAAAAAAAGAAAAAAATTCTGGTTGGTTGTCGATTCACAGTGATGATCTGTTTAACCGATGATCTCTAGATCTTTCTTTCGTTTTTGTATTTTATTTTTACCATGCCAAATGTCTAGTACTCTACTTAATTCATGACGATTCGTGTTAACATTTTTTTGTCCAATAAATAGCTAGATAGCCACATAATTAAGGCCGTTCAAGAAAAATTAGTAATCATGAGCTAGCACTCGAACAAAGGCAAGATCCTTCAATTTAGGACTACAACTAAGAAATCCCTCAAGGCCCAAAGCAGTATATATATTATGGAAACTGCGGCAAGTTATTTCTTTCTTGAAAATTAGTATATCAGATTTATAGTTAGCTAGCTGGACAAGTACGAGACTTCCTTCATATACATATACATTTATATATCTATGTTTTTAGTATACTTTAATCTTGGCATGTTCTGGGCGGAGGTTTGCTGCTAGAAGGAATTAGTTCACGGGTAACCCTAGAACCATTATGGGCTCCACGGGATCTTTATACCAAACTCTGCATCAGGCCGAAAATTCCTCTTAACAATGTCTGGACTATATATAGATATATATATATATATACGTTATTTTCTTTTTCTTTTCACACTATCATGTGGAGCCATCTTTAGACGTTCTACTAAAAGAAATGTTTTGTTTCCTGCAGAGGCAAGTTGCAATATTAATCTGAAGTTGGTAAAAATTTGGTTCTCCTGATCTTCACGAGATGTTTTATACAAATTATTGTCATGATGTGTAGGCCGTGTAAACTAAGCTAGAGTAATTTTTTTTTTTTTTTACGGAAAAAATTAAGCTAGAGTAGCGATATATGTACTTACACTTTTACTTACAATTTTAGTACTTATAAGACTGCATTCTGTTAGTTTTCTTTTGAAATTCAAATTTTAAATTTTATGATGTTTAGTATATCAATAACTGACACATGAAGAAGTAAGTTTTTTTTCTAAATTTTTCTTAAGTACATTTAGCATTTTTCGTAAATTAATTAGAATTATCTATATTCTTAAGGATTAAATTAAGTTTAATCAAATTAATTATATATATCTAATAGTTATCTATACACAGATTGTCGTTTCTGATACCAATATTAGTACTAGTTACAAGTCTAATAATTGATTAAAAAATCTTAAGAATACCAATATTTTTAAATATACGGGCCAATCGTTACATGAGTGTGACATATATGTTTGATCGTAAACTTTTAGAGACTTTATATGCATTCAAATTTGTTTCCCTTCCCACGACATGAATTCGGTATCGCAAAGATCATGAAAAGACCCATTAAAATATTTACTGAACATGCACGTACGAGGCTATGATATTTCGGCTAGATATATTTACTGAACATGTACAAAAAAGTAGCAATCAATTTCGTTATGAATTTCTCTTGCTGAAATGGAGCATTAATAATGAATAATATTGGACTAGCTAGTTTTCTCTTCGTGCTCTATCATGGATCATTTGTCAATCCCTAATCATGGCTAGCTTCTGATCTTATAAATGATTACATCTTTAGGCCGGTCTATGATCCCTTTGATTCCTAACTGAGTAATAGTGAACCTTCTAAATTCGGATATAAATATGACTCGTATATAATAAGAAAGCAAAAGATTCTTTAAGTGACGGTTTTCCTTCACTATAAGTGAGGATTATTAATAAAATTGGGACGGGTCACTAATGAACATGTGACTTGCGGCTCTTTAAAACAAAACAAAAAAAAGCACAAGATTTAATTTACTAAATGGCTAAGTATTTCAGTCAATGCTTGCATGGCTTTCAGTCATGTACGTAGGGGCAAGGTAATATTTAGGCATTTAATTATATATAGCTACAACTACCAAATACAAACAGCGTTAGACGTACAGACACGAAAAAACACGATACCCAGCATGAACAGATCAAGCTCAATTACATGATCATTAGGAAGTTAAAGGGTATGATCATATATATCATGTATATATATATTCTAAATAATTATTATAATAAATGATCATCACACCATAATCATATATAAATAATTATTATATATTATAGAAAAAATAATTATTCACTAAATGATCAGCGTACGTACGTCTTGATCTGTACAAGCTGTACATCTAAACCATGCATTCGTTTGAAATATGAATATCAATCCCTCTAGCATTGGCTCACCGCTCAAATCATGTGACCAACTATGATAGTTACCTTTTAATTCCGTTTTCTGCCGCAGTTTCCGCAAATTAATTAAAGATCATAAGCATAAAGCTAAAGATACGTGCATGCCTTACCATGACTAATTAATTAATTATTTCCCGATCAATCGAGTCACATGCACCAAAAGCATTGATCAAGCAATTCCAATTCATGACATGACATGATATGGCTAGTTAAATTCCAAATGATATGGACATGACGATCAATTAATCATGTAGATCAAATGTCTAATTTTTAGGAATAATTAATTAGCTTAATTTCAACAGCAACGTGATCAATTTCCATATATAAAAATGTTAATATAAATAATGTATTAATTATCAGTCCGAATTAATATACTGCGATTTTAAATTTATAAACTATTTAATTAGGTGATAACTGATTGCAAGATTTTAAATCTCAAGGGCCACGGCCTATTTAACATGGAGTTGATCAGTTATGTTATCTAGTGAATCAAAACTAATTCAATTATATATATTCAAGAAAGATGAAAAATGCACATAAATATTTATCTTCTGATTTGTAATTTCTATTATAATGATCAATTTCGATTGTTTTTTTAAATTATGAAGAAATTAAATTGTAAATATTATTTTCCTTTTAAAACGATATATACGGCCACCCTTAAATCTCTCAAAAAGTACAAAATATCTTATTAAATTTTAAGAAAAATAAAACTTCAATTAAAAAAATATGTTTTTTAATTATAAGTTTAAATATTAATGAAATTTATTTTAAAAAATAATTTGGAAGAATTAGAAAATATTTTTTCTGGCTTTAACTTTTTTGAATTTTTTTTTATCCTTTGAAAAATATTCTTTTTTTTTTTTTCGGGGAAGTAATTCTAAACTAATTGAATGAATCAATGATACATAACTTGAAAGGCAATTTTCAAAACAATTAATAATAACTTGAATGATAAAATACTTTAAAAAAAATGGAATTTGTGTATCCATTTTTCCCTAATGAAATGAAATTCCTGTTAGGCGAGAAATTAATCTTTTTTTTTTTTTTTTTTTTTTTTTGCCAGCTTAATAATGCTGATTGTCCACTTGATCTCTATATTTAGCTAAACTTACTGTCTATTGTCTCGTGTCCATATTTAGCTCTTTCTATAAATACGAGCCCTAATAGCAAGTCTTTACACGGTTATAGCAAAACCACTTTAAACAATATCATTAGTTCTTATCGATCGATACTGCTTATTTAGCATATAGTTTGAGTTTGGGAGTGTGAGTTTCAGAGAGAGAGAGAGGGAGATGGATTCGAGGAGATCTTTGTCAGCTGCTCTTTTCATGATCTCAATCAACCTTATCTATTTCACCCGTGTAAGTGGTAATTGCCACACTTGCCCTAAACCTAATCCAAACCCTAACCCAAACCCAAACCCGACTCCTGCCAAGCAGAGCTGCCCCATAGACGCCCTAAAGCTGGGAGTCTGTGCCAAGCTGCTTAATGGAACGGTTGGTGCCGTGGTTGGGACCCCACCAGATACCCCTTGCTGCTCACTTCTCGGAGGCCTTCTCGATCTTGAAGCCGCTGTCTGCCTCTGCACTGCCATTAAAGCCAACATCCTTGGCATCAACCTTAACATTCCCGTTTCGCTGAGCTTGCTTGTCAATACTTGTGGGAAGAAGCTTCCCTCTGGCTTCAAATGTGCCTAGCTAGGCACTTCTTCAGATAATATATATACTATATATATGTTCAATAAAACTTGCTCTAAGAGTGGTACAACTCTGATTGTGATATTTGTGGTTAATTTCGTACATGTAGATTTTAATTCTGAAATTGCGATTGTATGCGTGAATTTCTACTTTTTTCAAAAATGGTCGAGGCTTGTCTTATTTAAGGAAATTAATTGGAATGGTATAAAAGACAAGAAAACATGGATGCAGTAGTAGTACTGGTACTCGATATAATATCATAATTAATACATGCAGCATGTTATGCCCATCGACTAATGATCTGCATATACAGTACGTACAATTGATCAGCAAGCTGTATGCCATGCATTCTTTTCATAATTACAATTATTACGCTTCGATATATCTGCACAAAGGAACCTTAAAACCCATTTCTCTGGCTGACGCAGTACTTTAGCCAGTTTAAGAATGTACGAATTGCTACAAATTGTTCAGCCAAGCTGTCATAGGACTAGCAATTAGTTCAAGAGGCATCTGGCCAGGATGTACTCTACCTTGAAATATATCACGTGGGTGGGGCTTCGCAATGAATTTTTACGTACTGGAATATATCGTAAGTCGCGCGTGATCTCGATCGGTGTATTAATTTCTTTTTCTACAAATTAAATAAACTTTGGATAAAGGGTTAATTGGCCGATCCAGGGTCGATACCCACGGAAGGAGATCCACGGTCTCTGTGGAAAGCATGCGTGCGTGGCTGCTACCCCATGCAAGGGTTGGTTTAGGTTTAGTGAGTAACGTAGAAAGGTCACTAAAGCTCATGCATGTTGTAGTAAAATTTGTAGCATATATGCATGCAGTCTACCATGCATTATATATTCACACGACGCATGCATGTGACCTTCAATATTGCCGGCCAAGAAAAGTTTCAGATAATTTGTTTTGCATACAAATATATATCTATGGGCGCCTTTTCAGTAATTTTATGCAAGTTAATGATATTGTTTCCACCTGTTTGGATTTCCCTAGCTTCATGATCAATAGCTGGTTGTCTCCAACCAACCTAGCTAGGTGCTTAAGGCACGCAAGTTTCAGCTTATGAAATTATTATCATGTGCAAGACAGACACATGAATAATTATACTCATGTAGCCGACAAAAATTTCTCTCATAATTAAGCAAACACTTGTACTAATTTAAGAATTTGAATCAAAAGCTGATGTTGAACCCATGCAGTCACGAGTTCATGTTGAAAATTGGAGGGCGGAGTGGTTACCAATTAGGTCGTGTTCAACATGTGAATCAACAGTAGTAGTACTGTGACCCCGAGAAATTAAAGGGTTAACTTTTCTACTCATCACATGTTTTATGTCGGTTGTGTTGTACATATTCTATCAACCACCAAGATTCAAGTGTAGTTAATTATTATTTTGGATAAAATCATTTCATACCGAATTTCTACGCAACTGTCTAATCAGAGTATACTGTAATTCGTTTAGTTTATCATCTATATTAATGTTCTTTTGGGTATACAGTAAATTAAATTTGTTTGCAAAAAGAGAGAACAAAAAGGAGATAAATTATATGTAATTAGTTAATATATAATATCTTTCACTGGTTATATACAGACCAGCTTGAAGATGGTAACGCGAAAAAAAAAGCAAGTAGCAACTGCCTTATAGATAAAGATCAAAATGGCGTAAGGATGTTCAAAAAGAGGGAGATGGCAGACGGAGGGGAGATTTTGAAGTTGCGGCGTCGCGTACAATACTATTAAGGCTACGGCACCATCAGATGAGCACACCAACGATGTAAAATATTTTCATAACAGAATTATTGAGCTATAAAGTGAAGATTCCATTTCTATTGCTATGTCACGAAACTAGCTATTGCATCAGCTTAATATACAAAATACTTTCTTGCACGGAGACTTGGATAAGGATGTGTTTATGCATCAACCTGTCGGATTTGTTAATCTTGACTTTCCTCAACATATTTGTAAATTACGTAAATCAATTTATGGTTTGAAACAAGCTCCTAGGGCTTGGTATTCTCTAAATTAACATCCAAATTACTTTCATTAGGATTTCATGGCTCCATCTCAGATTCTTCATTGTTTATATTTTCCACTGTCTTTGTGTCTATCTATGTGCTTATTTATGTTGACGATATAATTGTTACAGCTTCTAACCCTGCACTCATCACTGATTTTAGCTCATCCCTACGGTCTGATTTTCCAATAAAAGATCTTGGCATGTTACACTACTTTTTAGGGATAGAAATTAATCGCACTGCTGCTGGTTTGCTCATGTCACAATCTCGATGCAGATCTGATTTGCTTGTCCGAACCAATATGCATAAGTCTAAGCCAGTTTCAACCCTAATGTTAGTCTCTGTCAAACTCTCGGCTCATG
>QEOT01007644.1:7087-25802 GCA_003123785.1 Pterocarya stenoptera
CCTTGTGGCTGGCGGGATTCATCCCGCTAGCTCATGTGTCTCTCACTATGTGGATTAGGCAAGGTGGTCTCTTCCGATCCTTTTTGGTAGTCCATCAGTGCAATCTCCGACAAAAGGGCTTACCGTGTGAGGTGGCTGGCAGCTAGCCTGCCACCGTGTGCCACTGGGTGCACTTAACGTGCACCCATATGCGGTTGTGTATGCCATGCACAACATGCATTTTTCACGTCCACTTCCATAAGCCACATCTATTGTGTCTTTAGTGCACAATGAGTGTATCCCGACCTTTCATACTGAGTATTTGCAGTTCAGGTGGAAAGTAACTTGGCCTTTTCCAGGACAAGAAAAGGTCCGCTCACCATTCTTTTTACAAACTGCTCATAAAAAGAAACGTTGGAGGGCTAGGAATACTTATCTAAAAAACTTTCATCTGCTCCTTCAGAGATTATTTAGGACTCGTTTGGATAGTGAGATGAAATGAGATGGTTTTAGGTGTGTTGAATATAATATTGTTAGAATATTATTATTATTTTGGGATCTGAAAAGTTGAATTGTTTATTATGTTTTTTGTAAAAATTTAAAAAAATTATAATGATTAGATAAGATGAGATAAGATGGGATGAAACCATCTCTATATCCAAGCATGGCCTTAGCGTGTTGGAAAATCATCTTTCTCTCGCTTCCAGTGTAAAAAGTAATGTCGGATCCCACAGACAACACCATCTGTTAACGCCTAGAAATAACGAAACAATCTGAAACGAGAGAAAGATCCATTCTCGACCTCGTTGGGGTTGTTCGGGCCTCAATCAGTGTTGTGTGGAACCTCCGTCGGTGGTCCGGTGTTGTTGTATGGTGTTGGTGTGCACATCCAAGATAGTTAACAGTAAATAAATGCAAGAAAAATAAAAAGACGGAGATACATATTTACGTGGTTCAGTACTGGACCTATGTGCACGGGGTTTGGGGATGGGAGTGTCCATTATAATGAGCTTGTTTTATAGTCTCTTATTCTCACTGTTCAATAGATCTCGAATGTAACACCCCATATTTTAGTGTATTTTTAACGAATAATTATTTTAATTAATTTAAGGATTTATTCTCTTATTTTAAAATTAAGAGAGTTTTGAAATATTATAAAATAATATTTAAGTTGTGAAAATTATTTATTTTATATGTTTTCTTGATATTAATTATTGTTTTGCAATTAAATTGATATTTGATTTAAATTAGTTAGATTATGGGTTTTAAAATTATTATTGTTTTAATAAAGCATTTCACTGAGTTTGAATTATTTTATTTAGTTTATGCTTTTAAAATCTTTTTCGTTTGATCACTTTCGAAACCCAAGCTGAAAAGACTGGATCTCATTTTTCTTCTTCCTCTTTTTCTTTTTCCCTTTTTCTTTTTCTTTTCTTCTTTTTTCTTTTTTCTTCTTCCGGTTTCCTCTCCCCAGCCCAACCCTCTCTCTCTCTCTCCTCTCATCTCCCCCGTGCTCTCGGTTCTTTTCCACCCAGCACCTCCGCTGGCTGTCCGTGGCCCTCATCGCCGGTGCTGTTCGACTCCCCAGCTGCCGGCGACCAACCCCCTTCAATTTCAGGCCACCCCTTGCCGCCGTTTGTCTCCGAGAGCCGTGCGAAGGGTGGCACTTCTTCACCCATTCCGCCGCCGTCCGGCCACTATTGGCCACCATTTCTTCACCACTTCTTCACCAACCCTCTAGCAACTCAATGGACCCAACCCCAGCCCCGATCACTCACTGGTGAAGCCCAGTCGAGCTCATCTCCGATTTAAGCTTTTTAGCCTTCCACCGCCGTTTCGGCCGCCACCCACGGCCCTCCGTCACTTCCACTAGCTTCACCATCTCCCATAGGCCCTACCCTACCTTTCCCAAGTTTTGGTTTGACCCCGTGTAATTTTGGATTCACTGTGTATTTCGGCCACAGTGTTTTTACACTGTGGTGTTTCTGTTTTGGTGCTTCCAGCTCTCTCGTGATTCTCCGAAAATATTTTTATAGCGCTGTAAGTATTTCCTAAACAATCTTTTGAGATTTAAATATATTTTTGCACTAATTGTTTATACTGTGTTCTGGTTGGTTTCGGATTGAGTCCGAGGAGAATTCGGGGGTGGATGAATTGAGGTCGGAGTAAGTATATGTTGGTTATTGTGTGGTTTGGTTGATTGTTGGACATTGGTGTTGGGATATAGTTGGTTGTTGATTATGGTTATTGTGTTTTGATACATTGCATATTGCACGCATGTTCATATTTGTAAAATGAAAATTGGGTTTTCGTATAATTGCATTCATGATCATGTGGTTATTTTGAAAACTGGGTTTTCATGAGGAAATGGATTTTTGGGTGCGTGTGTATCACGACCCTAAGCCGAGATGGGGCATTATCTCGGTAGAGCTCCTCTGGTCACTCGGGAGCGAAATATACTGAGTGACGTCCCCTGGGTTGTTGCCGGGCGACAACAGGATCGGACGAGTTACGTACCGACTCCGTGGCCCTTCTGCTGGCGGGGGCTAGAGGATGAGCTGGCCACGAATGCACCGGGTGCGGAACTGGGCATCGCTCGTAAATTAGCCAGGACGTGCGGATGGTCCATAGGGGAGAGCATGGTGCATATGAATTATTGGATAAATGGAAAAATAGCTGTTTTCTGGGAAAATAGCGTGAGTTGGTTTTGTGTGTCATTTTTTGGAAAAATGACGGATTAATATTTTTGGGCCAAAATGTGATTTTTGGCGTGTGTTGCATTTCTTGCATACTGCATCATGGGCATGCATGATTAGATGCTTAAATGTATTTTTATTTCAAGATTGGTTAGGTTATAACTTACCTGTGGTACCATTTAATGGTACTGCAGATTTTGATTATGTTGATGCAGGTGCCGAGCCTAAAGATTTGGCTCCGCCAGAGGAGTGATCTGGGATCACCCAAGTTATGTTTCTATTTTCAGTTCTTGTATTTTTATGGGACATTTAGTTTATGTTTTAAACACTTTGTATTTGGATATCTGTATTAAACTAAAATTCTGGTACTAGAGACTTAATTATTGTTATCCGCTGCATATTTTATTGTGCACTGCTTATTTGTTGCACACACTTGGCACTTGTCGTTGGGATGTGTGACCGTGTGTCATCATCCTGATGTCACGATTCTTAAAGCTTTTTGTACGTGGGAGTCGGGGCGTCACATCGAAGGTCTGTCTTTTAGTAGAGATATCGTCGGTGGAACTCCTTTCGTGAGGTTGGAAAAGCTTTTTTTTTTTTTAGAAGTCTGGCCAAAAGTTCTCCCAAGTCGTTTGGTTCCCTCCTTTGTTATCTTCTAGCCCATTGCTTTACGTCCATTCACTTTTTATTTATGTCACTTCTCCTTTACTCTATGTCACTTTCCCCCCTCTTCTTCCTGATATTCTGCAATCCCTCACCCTTTTGTCCCTTCCATCTCTCTTCTCATTCTTCCCTCTTGATGAGTCCCCCCCCCCATTGGGCTGGGTTTAGGAAATACCAAGAGCTTGTTATATTTTATCCCTTACACATATCTCACTTAAAATGTCAAAGCAATTATCACTTGTTTGAATTATTACATTTCCTATTTTATTCAAAATGTTATGAAGTATGTAACCTTCATTCAAATTAGAAGTGAACATAAAAAAAAAAAGGGTTAAATTTGGTGATAAAATTAAAACAGCCAAACTTGGTGCAAATAGTAAAATATGAAATGATTTCAAATCATGAATATCTCAGAAGTTAAAGAAAAAAGTATTGGACTATTGGGAGCATGACTAATTATATATAGTATTAATCGATGCAAGACGCAAAAGTGCCTAATTGATGTAACATTATTTACTTTATTATTCCCATTAAATAGTTTATATTTTATTATTTTAACATTTCGTCGGGAAAAAGAAGAAATATTTTTGAAAAGATGACCTTTGGAAGCAGGGTTAAGAAAAATGACATTTCGAAAATTTCACAGATGAAAATATATAATTTTTTTAAAACATGAGCAATGGGAAAAGGTAAATTTTTAAAAATTGGGTTCTTTAAAAGAATAACAAAAAATAATATTTAAATAGACTAACAAGACTAACAGAGTATGAATAGCATAGAGTGTGTTTTTGAATATTTTAGAAAAGTCGATAAGTAAAAGAGTAACGGTATATAGATAGTAGTTTCTTATTAAAACAATGTCAATAATATTTAAGGTGTGCAAGACTTATCAAGTGTCATTGAAAAATAGAGGGATTTATCATTAAAAATGGAGTTTTTCAGGTGAATTTAAATTTGTCTATTTTTAAAAGGGAGTGTACAAAATTTGTACAATCTAAAACTGTATAAATCATTTCCTAAAAGGATAATTGGACTTGTTTAGATAGTGAGATGAGAGGAGACGAGATGAGATGATTTTAGATGAGCTGAATAGAATATTATTAGAATATTATTTTTTAATATTATTATTATTTTGGTATTTAAAAATTTTGAATTATTTATTATATTTTATTTAAAAATTTAAAAAAATTATAATGATAAGATGAAATGAGATGAGATGATTTCTATATCCAAATGAACCATACACCCTCCTTTTCAACTTTTATGTTTCATCAAGTGTCTATTTGAAATTATGGTAGCAAATATAATTTTTTATAAAAGCATTTTTTAATTGTAGAGCTCTACTAAAACTTTCTACAAGTAAAAAATTATTTAATGTTTGGTAAACATGCACCTAAAGTGCTTTTGAAGCTAGTCGTGATGATTTTTTTTTTTTAACGTGAAATTATATCTAGGAACTAGGAAGCTTCAATTTAGTACTTTATTTTAATTAGATTTGTAGTTTTCTTTAGGTGCATAATTAAAATATTTTTTATAAATTTATCAAACATACTATTTTTTTTCTCAAAAAATAATTTTTTGGTATTAAAAACACTTTTTAAACCTACAAACTAGAACCTAAATCTGTATTGAAAGGTTTGGATAGTAAGTTGAAATAAGATGATTTGATATTAAAGTTAAAAATTAAATAAATATTATTAGAATATTATTTTTTTAATAATAATATTATTTTAAAATTTAAAAAAAATTAAATTATTTCTTATATTTTATACAAAAAATTATAAAATTTATAATAATTAAATAAAATTAGATACTGTATCCAAACCTCCCCTAAAATAATGAGCTTGTTATAACTTTTACAAGCAATACTGGCACCGAATAGTGGGGATCACAAAACGACAACAATGAACGTTGGACCACTCCCACTTCCACGTAGGTTGCTTTTTTAGTTACGCTAGGAGTATCTATATTAGTCTATGTATATAAATATGTAAAGTCATATTTACATAATGTCAACTTAAATTTCTCTATATTGACTTATGCATATCTAAATATTTAGAGTTATGAACATTATTTATCTAAATTTGGAGAGTTACTATTCACTCTTCAAATGTTATTTTATTAATTATTTCTCTATCCTCCCACTCTCTCTCTTACAATTCTTTCCTCTTCTCCATTCCTTAACAGCACAATAAAGATTTATTTACACATTCATTTTATTATTATAATATATTATATACTTTCATTTTATTATATTTTTAATATAATATATATTAAAATTATATTTTTTATTATTGCATTTGTATTATTAATGTCAAATATATGTAGTGGATGCTAATTGTAAAATATATATAAAAAAATTAATTTTAGAAAAAAATTAATAATAATAAAATAATATTTTATTATTATTGTGACGCCCCGACTCCCAAATACAAAAAGTTTCGGGAATCGTGACGTCAGGATGATGACAACACGGGTCACACATCCCAACGATACGTGCTCAAGTGTGTGCAATGTGCCACCAGAGCACCAAAGAGTTGCAGCGGATAATAATAATTAAGTCACTATGTACTAGAATTTTTATATACAAAAATAATCAAAATACAAGTATACTGAAAGTTATACAGTCATCCAAGAAAATATAATAGAATCGAATACATATGCATGGGAAACAATTCTCACAACCAAAACAGTAGCAACCACATGCCAGTTAACCACGGAGCCGATTCCTAAGGCTCGTCGTCCTCGTCCTCATCTGCACCAAAATCTACGGTACTATAAAATGTTACAGCAGGTAAGTAATAATCCAAACGATCTCTTAGATAAAAATACATTTAATGCAACCAACATGCATGCATATGATCATATATGCACTAAACCGAAAAATATCATTTTTCCAAAAACGATTTACACAAAAATATTTATTGAACACTGTAGGCGGGAATCACAGGCGGGACTCTACCACCATCCCTGCTTACCACCATCCCTACCGCATGTACCGTAGGCGGGAATCGTAGGCACGACAACACCATCATCCCTACTTACCACCATCCCTACGCGTACACCGTAGGCGGGAATCGCAGGCGAAACTCTACCACTATCCCTGCTTACCACCATCCCGACAGTTCTTTTCCACACAACATAAGAACCCAATAGAGCACTGTAGGCGGGAATCGCAGGCGGGACTCTACTACCATCCCTGCTTACCACCATCCCTACCGCGTGTACCGTAGGCGGGACTCGCAGGCGGGACAACACCACCATCCCTGCTTACCACCATCCCTACGCGTACACCGTAGGCGGGAATCGCAGGCGGGACTATACCACCGCCCCTGCTTACCACCATACCTACAGTCTCCTTTCCTTTTTCTCACACATGAAAAACCCAGTTTTCAATACACAAACATGATTATGCGTGCACATGCAATGCACCAATCCAACAATAAATTCCAACAGTAAATTTCAAACAACCAATCCAGATCACAACACAACCAATCACAGACATAATAAACCAGTCGGTGCAAAAAATATATTAAAACCTTAAAAATGTTCGGGAAAATACTTACAGCGCTTTAATATATTTTTCGGAGGATTACGAGAGAGCTGGAAGCGCCAAAACAATAACACCACAGTGTAAAAACATTGTGGCAAAAAATACAGTGAAACCCAAAATCACACGGGGTCAAACAAAAACTTGGGAACGGTAGGATAGGGCCTATGGAAGGTGGGGAAGCTAATGGTATTGAAGGTTGGCTGTGGGTGACGGCCGAAACGGTGGTGGAAGGCCGGAAAGGCAAAATCGGTTGTGAGCTCGGCTGGGCTTCACCGGTGACTGATCGGGGCTGGGGTTGGGTCCATTGGGTTGCTAGAGGGCTGGTGAAGAAGTGGTGAAGAAATGGTGGCCGGAGGTGGAGCGACGACGGCGCTGGAGCACACAAGGCCATGCGGCTTCAAGCCGTGCGTGGCGGCTCACGGCGGCAGAGGACGGTCTAAAAATGAATGGGGTTGGTCGCCGGCAGCTAGGGAGGCATTTGGGCTGGGAGGTGTTGACCACGGGCGGCGCGCGGTGGTGCTGGGTGGAGAAGAGCCGAGAGCACGGGGGAGAGGAGAGAGAGAGAGTCAGGCTGCACGGGCTGGGGAGAGAAGAAAAAGAAGAAAAAGAGCAAAAGAAGAAAAGAAAAAGAAAAAGGGAAAAAAGAAAAAGAAGAGGAAGAAAAAGAAAAAGGAGATCCAACTTTTCAACTTGGGTTCCGAAAGTGACCCAACGAAAAAGATTTTAAAACCACTAGATAAATAAAATAATTCGAACTCAATAAAATGCACAATTAAAACCGTAAAAATATTAAAATCTAAAAACAAGTCAATTTAAATTAAATATCAATTTAAAATATAAAACAGTAAATAATATTAAGAAAATCCATTAAAATGATTTTCACAACTTAAAATATTATAAAATAATATTTCAAAACTCCTTAAATTTTAAAATAAGAGAATGAATTTTTTTAAATAAATTAAAATAATCATTCTTTAAAAATACACTAAAATACGGGGTGTTATAATTATTTTGTCTCAAATATGCATAAGTCAATGTAGAAGTTTTGCTTGAATGGTAAAATAGATATGTAAAAGAGATAATTTTACATATGCATATGCATAGACCAATGCTAATGCTCTAATATTTGTTAATTTCCCATATTCCTCAAAGTTTATTACTTATTCATGAATTTAATATTCAATAACCACCTTAATAATAATTAAACATGGTGCCCGTATTACATATCTCATTGAAAATTAATTCAGTGTAAACAATATATATATATATATATTGAGCTTTCTTGCATTCTTTATGGGGAAAAAATGACCTCATTCTTCTTCAAAATATCTTTAGAAAACAGCACAAAATTATTGGTTGTACAGTCTAAAAAAATGCAACTAGTTGCGCCCTATGCTTGACTCAAGTCTACCAAGGGAATTAAAAGATGGCCTAGACAAGGAAGCACCCAAAAAATAACTTATTGAATTAATGATCTATATAAGTGGAAATAGCTATAGCCTCTAGACTTTTTATTACTAATTAGGTATGATGCCAATAACTATTTGGATAAACATTTCATTTGATTTTGGTTTTGACTTATTCGACTATGATACATTTGATCGATCGCGTGACTTAATTCATTTAGACAATTAGAATTTCAACAAAATAAGCTATGAGTTTGGTAACTGTCATCGAATGCTAATAATTGGGACTCTCCGATACTTGAGTTAGTCATAAAGTTCTAAAAATGAAGGTAGAAAGAAAATGTGAAATTTATAATGAAATAATATAATGAAAGCAAAATGCTGGAGGGCCCGTTATATTTTTAAAGTCTTATGACATTTATTGATGTCGGTACATATCTTAAAGTACTCAATATATTTTATAAGAACTAGACTTTGTAAATCTCTTAAATATAGACCTTAAAGAACTTTTCCAAATCATAAAATAAAAATAATATTAAAAATAATTTTTTAACAATATTTTAGTTTTATAATATTTTTAGTCTATATTTTCTTTCTCTTATCCCAAAACTTCTTAAAACATCCTAATTTAAAATATTTTTTTTATTATATATTCACATATTTCTCGTATCATCTTGTGTGCAACCAAACGAGGCCGGCTACCTAAGTGGTTACTTAATTAGGCTTTATTCAATAATTTTTACTAAAACTAAAACAAAAGTTTTTGTAGTACATTTGTGTACCCAAAAAAATTTATGCAAGTACTCAATGGAACATGAGCCATGTTACACATCAGCTCCTGTTCACGGCTGATGCGTAGCACACCTAACGTGTCTAACTTCTTTTTCTTTTTCTTCTTCTTTTTTTTTCCTGGTGCAGAACGCACCACCTTCTTCCTCACCTCTCTCACATCACCTCTCTCTCTCTTCCTCTCTCTCATCAGCTCACTCTCCACTCTCTCTGTCATCCCTCATCGTCTCTCTCTCTATCTGGGTCTCTCTCACATCATTTTTCTCTCATCAGCTCTTTCTCTCTCATCAACCCTTTCTCTCTCCTCGAATCTCTCTCTCTCATCAGCTCTTTCTCTCTCATCAACCATCTCTTTCTCCATCTCGACTCTCTCTCATCCTCTACTCTCTCTCTCGCTGCCCTCTTTCTCATCTGGGGGAAATTTCAAAAGAAAAAAAAAAGAGACAGATAAATAATTTCAAATGAGAATCGTGTGATAGGAAGAGTGCCATGTTAAGTGTGTAAAATGGTGACGCGCACAGGAGATTGATGCAAAGACTTTTTCATGGAACATACCCTTTGCGTCTAAAGTCATTTGTTTTTTGAGAAATGCTACACAACCTCCCCAACCTCCACACACCACAATTTTTTTAATTTTAAAATTTTTTAATATTTAAAAAAAAAATTTTGAATTTATTCTTTTTAAATTAATTTAATTTTTCTATTCATTATTCATATATTAAATATTTGATTAAAAAAAAATATGGTGTGTGGAGGTCGTGTGAATAGTAGGTGGTTGAGTAGATTTTTTCTTATTTTTTAGGTTTTGTCGGTAATAGCTGCTACCTTTATATTTGCAGCTTTTGAGGTTAGAACTAGCATGTAATTTTTTGTATCTATTGCTGATTATTTTTATGGGGAACATTAAAATGTCTATGTGTAAGTTTTACGGTATCCGAAATCCTCACACAAATAATATTTAACGTAATGTATTTTAAAAAAAATTCATAAATCAATCATTAAAATAAATAACTATTTAAAATATAACACTTTAACTTATATAATTAGGAATGAAGACAACATTACATATGAAAAATAGGCGTTTTTCTAGTTGTATTTAATTTTCTTAAAAAATGATACACATACAACTCTTTTCACAATCTTCTTTTAAATGAATGGTATTTTTATAAAATAATTTATGAAAAAAATCTTTAATTTAAAAAATATTTATATAAAAAATTAAAAAAAAAATTATACTGGTTGAAACCTTTAGTAACTCAGGTTTGTTTAGTTTTCACAAACAATTTCATCTCATTTAATTATTATAACTTTCTCAAATTCTCAAATAAAATACAAAATACAATTTAACTTTTATAAATTTCAAAATAAAAATAATATTCTAATAATATTTTATTCAATTTTTAAATTTCATATTATCATCTCATAATCAAACTAGGTGCATGTTTAGAATTGTGGTGGAAAATATAACTTATAACTTTGTAGTTTATCACTTATAACTTAAGTAATAAGTTCTACTATTGAAAAGTTATTTACTGTTTGGTAATCATATATTTAAAGCACTTTTAAACATTTAGAAAATAGCTTTTTAATGTAGAAATGACGAGCATTTGATTTTTTAAAGATTATGAAAATATCCTTAAGATTTGAAGAGTGAGATGAGAATTTTTTGTTTTAGATGAAAGTTTAAAATATTATTTTTTAATAATATTATTGTTTTAAAATTTGAAAAAATTAAATTGTTTATTATATTTTGTATGAGAATTGTGTTTTGTCATGATATCCAAACCTGAAAAAATTGTAATTATCTGAAATTTGTAAAGATATTTTTACCTATTGACAATCTTTTTAAAATTTAAACTACATTTTAGATTATTTAAAAAAGCATCAAAATGATAATTTTTCTTAAACGTATTTTTTAACTTATTTGATATTAAAATATACTTTAATATTTAATATGCAAACAATCGAATCTTTTCATTAAAAAATTTTTAAAATTATTTAAACGCTATTTAAAACTCTTAACAAAATCTAAACATGCCCTAGATCTCATAATAATATAATATGGAGTTTCTGTTTGATTCATACGGTTTGCGTGTGTGGTGGGACAAGTGTATAGTTGATACTTGATAAGTCATAGCACCAGATCCTAGGTCATGTAATTGTATACGTCCTACGAATTTAGAGGTTAAAAACCCTAAATAATGCAACCAGTTTTTAGGGATCGATTATATAAATTATAATCAACCACTTGTCAATAATCAATGCTCTTATTTTTGTCCGGTATTCTGAACCTGCACTGTTCCCGGCTCGTGCTCCAAGAGACAAGGATTTATTACATTAAAAAATATTTTAATTATAAAAAAATTTCATAAAAATAAATTTATAAATAATATGATACCTTATAATATTGTAAAAAAATTTATTTTAAAATAGATATAACTTATCTTATAAAATTATGTTATTTTATGATAATTTTTCTGCAATTATACTTTTCGTATTAGCAATAAGTGTATTGTTCAAAAATATTGCCAATTATTTTTATTTTTTGTACCCATGGGCGGGAACAAACCCGGAAAGATAACATCCTCTAATTTTTATTGTTATTTTATAATCAATTAAAAAAAATAAAAAATTAGCGTTGGTGCTGTTTTCAGAATCCACTGCCATCTGGTATAATAATATATGCAATATGCTTGCAGAATAAAGGGGGCATAATGTACGTAAAAGAAGTATATAGAATTATGCATGCATGCACCCAACTTTCAGTCTTTCCCTATTTTGTTTTTTCTTTCTTCTTTCTATGCATGCATGTACCCATGCATTAGAATGATCATTCAAAATCATAACATTGAGAGTTGTATGGATATTTTCGTCTTTTGATAGTCTTTTAAAAATTAAAATTATGTTCTGTATTATCCAAAAAATTACTTTTAAGAAAATTTCTCAAACGTATTTTTTTAACTTATTTGAAATTAAAAATATTTTGATATATTACCTATTTTTTCTATTAAAGGGCTTTTAAATACTTTTTAAGACTATTACTGTAATCCTGAATAGATCCTTACGCTATAAATTATAAACTATAAGCTCTAAATTTATAAAGCATAGTGAAATCCTAAACTTGTACAGCTTGCATGTGAACCATCTCTATCTTACTTGTCCGTGAATTTTCTGACATTTTTCATATTTTATCTCGAACATTACAAAAACTAATAAAAAAACTAGCACGTTTGGTGAAAACGATGTAAATGAGATATAAAACATTGGGTGTAGAGCAAGAAAGACAAAAGAAAAACAAAAGCACTGATTTCTTAAATACTATTTTGTACATTGTTTTTTCTTTTTAAATATATTATAATAAAATATTTGTACTAGTTATTACTATAAAAATATTTTTCAGTAAGTAGTACAGTGCATGTTGTCCGGCGCAAATCTATTCCAGGAAGCATAAAATCCTGTATTTTGTAGGGAACTTAATATTAAAGTACTCATTCAGAGTATTTGTTCATCTCCATTTTCCTACGATTTTTTTAAAATTAGTTTAATATCTAGGACAAATCCATCTCGATCATAGGTTTAGGACTCGTTTTCGTTATACAAATCATTTTATCTCATCTAATCATTATGATAAATAATTCAATTTTTTCAAATGTCAAAATTAAAATAATATTAAAAAATCGTATCCTAACAATATTTTATTCAATTTTCATATCATCTCACCGCATCTTATCTATATAACCAAACAAGGATTCTCCAAAAATTTTTGTGGGCTCTAAATTTGAGACACATATTTTCATTAAGGTCAGGGCTGGATAGTGAGTTGAGATTTAATGAATTGAGATGAAAGTTAAATAAAATATTGTTAGAATATTATTTTTTAATATTATTATTATTTTGTGATTTGAAAAAATTAAATAATTTATTATATTTTGTATGAAAATTTAGAAAAATTGTATTGATTAGATTATATAAGATGAGATAACCACCAAGGTGGTAGCTCAGTTGGTACGAGTTGGTATTTCATAGTTTCGAGGTTAGGAGTTTGAGTCAGGACATAAGTTGAAATCACTTGTGGTAATAAAGCCTGACCTTTAGGCTATAGAATGTGCTTTGGACCAGCTAAATATTTTGAGAGTGTTGTGGTGATAAACTCGTCTTTGGGGCAGTAGCTATGGCTCAAATCAGACATTTCGCAGCAGGAATGGGCTCTTATGGTCACGCACAGGGAGAGTTGCTACGATGATCACCTCTGTCTCCCTTTTCTGAAGGAAAAAAAGAAAAAAAAGAAATGAGATAAGATAAATTGAGATAAACTTTGAATCCAAACGGGAAAGTCCTTGTTTGGTTACACAATTCAAACTATCTCATCTCATTTAATATAATCATTACAATTTTTTTAATTTTTCACACAAAATGTAATAAACAATTCAATTTTTTCGAATCACAAAATAAAAATAATATTATAATAATATTTTATTCAACTTTTAATTTTTATCTTATCTCATATGTGTAACCAAACGAGGCCACATATGAGATAATAAAAGCATTGGTTATATTAAAAACAAAATTATAATAAACAGCTACCTTGCCCATTGCTGATATTAAAAAGGACCAAGTAGGCAAGTATACCCATTAAAAAAAAGGGAGAGCAAGTTTGGTGAAACGGCTTACATATATTATATGAGAGTTGAGCAAGAAAAAAATAAAACATAACACATGCATCATGGACCCAATATCTGATGTTCTGAAAAAAAAAAAAATCATTTTTAATGATAAAATTTATGACATTTTTCTTATTTCAAACTTTATTCAATGTGAGTGTATGTGACAAGACTACAAGTATCAACTATAAACACTTCACATAATGTAAATTTGTTTCCATAAATATGTGAGATAATAAATAAATAAATAAATAAATGCGTCTAATTAATTAATTGAGGTTAAGCCTCGAATATTTTCATAAGAGAAAACATAACTCAATTTAGCATCACAATTTTTTCCCTTATTTTCTTATGACAAACACTTTTAAAAAGAGCAAAATGTTTTTTATACGAGATTTTGTTATTTCTAGTCACATGTATTATTCGCCATATTTTAAGTGCTTCTCATTTAAAAAAAAATATATATGGAACTCTTCAAATGTACCAAATTAAAAAAAAAAAGTAACATCAACATTCTAGTGATAACAATTACCAAGAAGAAAAAGATTAAGTCTTATTCATAAACTCTTTTTTTTTTTTAATTAATTATTTTTTAATTTTTTGGACTCGTCATGGCACTACAAGAAAACTGTTTATTTGTAACTAATAAATTTTAGTGAAATGATTATTTATAACTAAAATTAATTATAAATAATTTTTTAATTGTAATAAATTAATCACAAAAATCTTTTTTTTTTTTTTTTTTTTGTAGCGTGGGTCAATAGAAAGTTTAGATGGCAATAGTGTCATGGTGTGTTATAATTATAAATGACATTATGACAGAGACGCCGAGATTTGTCGGGTTGGGCCAATGCTGGGCTTAGTGAAGAACAAGGCTCGGAATTTGGAACAGTGGGGCCTACCTACGAAGTAGGTGCTTCCAAAATTAGGTGGAGCCCTCAATTGGACCCCACGCCCAAGGAAAGCGGACAAATGGACCCAGTGAAAGGAACTTGATAGTTAAAGTCTTTATGGCCCACGAGAGATGCTACCTGCTTCCTCGTGACTCATGACGACCTGAGAGGAGCGCCTATCTGAATACAATATAATAATAATAATAATAATTAATTAATTATTAGTTAGTTTTTGGAATATAAATAATGAAGATATTTGATTGGCCGGCAGCTCATGGGAGCGGTTTCATATGAAATTTTTTTAAATGGTAAAAGGGGACACTGGTAGCCTAGCCTCAAGAACTCAAATCATGGCTCTTAAAAGAACATCTATCTAACTTATTTTCTTGTAATATAAAGTGTGGGACCATAATAATAACCAAAAATCACTTTAATGTGGACAAACAAAAATAAGTCCATTTGTTCTTGTCCAAAATATTACCATGATCAACTTGTTTAATTTCAAATGGTAGTTGCTGAGGATCTTTAAGTCTCATTTAGATAGTGAGATTAGATGTGATGATTTGTGAATAATAATAAAATTGTTTGAGTTAAGATGTTTTGAATAATGATAGAGAAAAAATTAAACAAAAATCTTATAAAATTATAATATTGTTACAATATAGTTTTTTTAATATTATTTTTGTCTTGTGATTTGAAAATTTTGACTTTTTTTGTATTTTTTTCTAAATTTGAAAAAATTTTAATGATTAGATGAAAAAATTGAATATTTAAAATTGAAAAGTCTTTTGTTTACGGTGCTTAGATATTGAGATAAGATAGAATGAAAATAGATGAAATGAGATTTTTTTGCTACCCAAACTAAAATGTTCTATGGGATCACTTACTTTGGTACCATATGCAAAACCAACACCAGGCAACAATACAAACCAATTCTGCATACTCGGGTTTGGATTGAGACAAGAGGTGCTTTCAATCCATCTCATTTTATCATTATAATTTTTATAAATTCTCATACAAAATAAAATAAATAATTCAACTTTTTCAAATATCAAAATAATAATAATAATATTAAAAAAATATTCAAATAATATTTTATTCAATTTTTAACTTTTATCTCAACTCATCTCATTATCCAAATCTAACCGCATCTCGTTGACATTTCTTGTGTTTTGTTACGAAATACATGTCTAATTTTAATATGAATTGAACTCAAGTCGTTCTCGCTAAACTACGGAAAATATTATTTATCATTTTTTAATCATGAAATTATTAATGTCAAGCGTTTTGCTACCTCAAAAAATAACAAAAAGACGATAATTAGAAAGATGATGAAGAATATGTCTAATAAATAAGATGTAAATTGATTGGATTCCTTTAAAGTCGAAGTCGAATTTACTTTTTGACAGACTCCGCCCCAACTTCGGCTTATACTTTCGATCCCGAAATTAGTATACACGGGTTTTAAAAATATGTATTATTTATACATGATCAATATACTATATTAATATGTGTTAATTATTATAAAATAATATATTTATACTATAATATAAATAGATTAATAGTCTAGTATATGTGAACATTATGGTATTACTATCATAAATTAATATGTAATTGTCTAGTATAATAACATGTACTATTCAAGTATAGCAAGTTAATAACACTATTATAGTATAATAGCACGTAATACTATAATATAATAACATGGAATTAAACACTAGTGAATCAGTAATTATTACTGATTAATACTAACATTTAAATTTAGTATTGAAAAAAATTATAAAATCCATAAATAAAAGCTACTTCAACCCACCTCAACTCATTTTATTATTATTGATAAATTTTATTAACTATTCACAAATCATCTCAATTCATCTCAACTAATCTCTGAATTCAAACGGGCCTAAAACAAATTTGGAGTTTAAAAAAATTGGATTTGGTTTAGGGTTGGAAAAAAAGCCCAAAACATAGTTTAGGAAATAAAAAAAAAAAAGATTTAGAAGCCCAAAACTGCAGCCCAACCTAGGCCGAATTCAGGAATAAAAGGCGTCGTTTGGATCAACCCGGCCGAACCAAGTCTGTTTCATGTAAAACGGGCGACTCAGTCTCAGACCCTTCTATCTCTCTCTCTCCCTCCTCCCGCCGTCCCTCTACGCGTTCGCAGCTTGCCTCGGCCAGGTCGTCCTAGCCTTTAGTCACCGGCCACCACTGCACCTCGCCGTCGGTTCCTGCGCATCCAGAAGTCCCCGGCGTCTCCGCTCTCGGTATGTTTCTCTCTCATCACTGCCCTAGGGAGTGGGATTGTGCATTTTCCAGATTGTGTATTAAATACCAGTAAAACAATAGTATGGGATTTTATAGAAAGTTCCCTTAGTTCCCATTGCTGTATCAGTTACCTCCTTTACATTGTTTTCAATGGGTATGGTTGAGATACGACATTATACCACTGTTAGTTCTCTAACCATTTCTATCAGTTTCTTTTGGTATTTAACCTTCTGTTTTTGGTTAATTCTATATGGTATTTAATTTGTTTACCTCCATTTAGGGTGAAAGAAAATGCCACTGGGGTTGATCTTAGGCTTAGGACGGGCATTTCGAAGAAAGCGGACGTCATCCCTTGACATTCTCTCTTCAAAAAGGGCTCCACGGGATTACTACAAGGGGAAGAACTGCAAGCCCACTGGATTCCATACCCGCAAAGGTTTGCCCATATTACCATTCATACACAGTAATTTGAATATGTAGTTTATTGATTCATTGAAGATTTCTCTGTTCGATTGAACATTTAGGTTTTTGCCCACCACAAGTCTTAAGTTTCAATGTTTTTTAACTTCTCACTCTCTTCATTCCTCGTTTTGTGTGGGAAATCAAATGGTAAATTTGTTTAGAAAATGGGAAGAAGCAAACCCCCTAAAAAGACTCTTAAAACTTCTTAAAATGGGAAGAAGGACATTTGCCTAAAAAATACAAAGTTCAAGTGCCAAGTCTAATCCACGAATTTTTACGTGAACAATGATTTTCAAGGTGGTACCCATACCTCAGATCTGTTCAATCAACTTCTTTCCAGAGAATTGAAATGTGCTGAATTGAACTGAATTCTGAAGTGAAAATTTTATATATTAAGGTCCAGTTTGGATTCGGAAAGTGTTTTATCTCATCTCATCATTTTTTTTTATAAGTAAAATTATTATATATATCAATAGGAGTAACCAAGTACACTGAATGTATACAAGAAAACACTTTGCCCATAATAGAAAGCCCCTAATGACCTAAAAAGCCCGTGAAAAACAACCCAAAATACACCAAGCCCGACCCCAACCCCTTGTTTCCCGTAGAACTAAAATTCTACCCGAAAACCCCACCCCAATCCCTTGTTTCCCATCTTCACAATACCCTCCCTTTAGACTTCCCTCTAATTGAGTTACCACCCTTAGCGTTGTAGTTGATTGCCCAAGAAAGACGTTGTAATTTCCTGCTTTTCTTGAAACTTGATTTGGTGCGTGGCTTGCCTCAATCGCAGTGATTAGTTCTTTAAATTGATCTTCACATCCTCCATGTGAAATTTCCATGACTTGCTGAATCTCGTTAACTTTAACCAGAATCCGATCTGTTATTAGAGGAAGAGAGACCAGGGGAGCAACAACACAGTATCCAATTGCTTTAGACCTCCTTTACACAAGACACCAATGTCAAACCCATATTCAAATCCCCTACCTCCTCATCAAGTTGCTTCACCTCTGGTGACCCTTTATGTGCAACTTCAGCGGATCCTACATCTCCTTCAGACCTCGGCAGTACACCATTTTCCTTCAACTCCGACGATGGACCATAGTTTTTTCGGGGACCAAGGGTGTAATACCGACAATCGGTCTATCCTGGTTACTTGAGGCGAATGACATTCCATTATTGATGTCTCTACGCCGATACCCAACGTAGAATCCACTTCAAATAACCTAGATTTCCTTTTGATCCGCAATACTCTCCTGGATCTGGTTATAGGGACAGGGCTGAATCCGATTTTCTGTTTTCCTTTATCTGAGTTTAAAGGATTAAGGCCTATATTAGTATTATTTCT
>QEOT01007645.1:0-26205 GCA_003123785.1 Pterocarya stenoptera
TTGAAATGGATGCGACCAGCTTAGGGTTATGCCAAACTTAATGTTGATGGAAGCAGTCTTGGGAATCCTGGAAGGAGTGGGGGCAGAGGTATTCTTAGAGATACGCAGGGGCATGTGATTTTTGCTTTTGTCAGATACCATGGCATCAGTTCTAATAATAATGTTGAGATCAGAGCTGTCTTGGATGGTCTTAATTTCTATGTACAGATGAATATTACGCATATTAAAGTTGAAACTAACTCTAAACTGGTGGTCAAGTGATGGGATCAGAACGACCAAGTCCCTTGGAGGAGTCACACGTATTGGTATGAGGCTAAGTTGAAGGCTAGTTCGTTGGTGATGAGGATCTCCCATATTTTTAGAGAAACGAATCACCTAGCTAACAAATTAGCCAAGTTGGGATCTAATGGGAATGATATTTTCTTTGCTAATAAACATGGTCTTCCGAAAGACATTTTGGGCTCTCTTCAAATGGACTAGGCTGGATTACACGTTATTCGACACAAATAGGTAGAGCTTTGCTTTCTTTTATGTTTTGTCTTTAATTTAACAGTTTGATTGTTTTTAAGCAAGTGGTTTTGTCGATTTTTCTTAATTTTTCGTTAATATCGATAGTTCAATTCTTTGTGTAATAATTAGAGTGATTATAATAATGTTTTTTATATCTGGGTTTGAATTTTTTGATTATATGTAACCCTCAGGTATTATGGTTGTAACCACGGTAAATTTTCTACTTCGTAAGCTTGACAAGACACTTATGTTCAAAGTGTCAAAGTACCGTGGGCTAAATGGATATGGCATAGACTACTTCCTAGTAAAATTTCTACGTTTATGTGGAAAGGTATGCATAAAGGTTTACCTTTTGACCAGAATATTATGAGTTTGAATATAGTTGTAGCCTCTAAGTGTGAATGTTGTAAAGTGGCCACTTGTGAGACTTTGGATCACTCGCTTCTTTTGGGTGAACTTTCCGCTTTTGTCTGGGGCTTTTTTGAGTTAGTTTTGGGTCTGAATTGCCGACCAAATCATACTTGGGGTGGAAAAATACAACAATGGTTCTCCAAAGCCCAGGCGGTATCCTAACTCAGTGTGGTGATTGGTCTTCTTCCTTCTTTGATCAGTTGGTTCCTGTGGCTAGTTAGATGTAAAGCTCGCATGGAGTGGATTTTTTAAATCAGGGAGCAAGTATGTTTTAAAATAAAGAATCTCTTATCTCAAATCTTCCAAAACAAAAAGAATAAACTTTTTATCAGATGCTCCGAAGATGTGATTTTGAAAGAACTTGTCTTAATGAAAATGCCTGTCAAGCATAAGACTTTTCAGATTTTGAAATGGATGCGACCAGCTTAGGGTTATGCCAAACTTAATGTTGATGGAAGCAGTCTTGGGAATCCTGGAAGGAGTGGGGGCAGAGGTATTCTTAGAGATACGCAGGGGCATGTGATTTTTGCTTTTGTCAGATACCATGGCATCAGTTCTAATAATAATGTTGAGATCAGAGCTGTCTTGGATGGTCTTAATTTCTATGTACAGATGAATATTACGCATATTAAAGTTGAAACTAACTCTAAACTGGTGGTCAAGTGATGGGATCAGAACGACCAAGTCCCTTGGAGGAGTCACACGTATTGGTATGAGGCTAAGTTGAAGGCTAGTTCGCTGGTGATGAGGATCTCCCATATTTTTAGAGAAACGAATCACGTAGCTGACAAATTAGCCAAGTTGGGATCTAATGGGAATGATATTTTCTTTGCTAATAAACATGGTCTTCCGAAAGACATTTTGGGCGCTCTTCAAATGGACTAGGCTGGATTACACGTTATTCGACACAGATAGTAGCTTCGTAGAGCTTTGCTTTCTTTTATGTTTTGTCTTTAATTTAACAGTTTGATTGTTTTTAAGCAGGTGGTTTTGTCGGTTTTTCTTAATTTTTCGTTAATATCGATAGTTCAATTCTTTGTGTAATAATTAGAGTGATTATAATAATGTTTTTTATATTTGGGTTTGAATTTTTTGATTATATGTAACCCTCAGGTATTATGGTTGTAACCACGGTATTCATCATCTATAAGTGAGGGCTATCAATAAAATTAGGATATCGTTCTCTTCTTAAAATATATATATAGTGCTGCTATTGGGCTATCTAAAACTTACAATGCAGATGACTCTTTTGACGTAGCACCATCACATGGTTTATTAAAAAAAATACAAAAATTATATTCAGAACAAAAAGACGTCTGAAAATATAAAAAGAAAAGGACTAAAACGGCCCCATTTGGATTAAGATAAAGTGATCTTGACTCATTTCATCTCATCTTATCTTATTATTACAATTTTTTAAATTTGCACACAAAATATAATAAACAATTTAACCTTTTCAAATTTCAAAACAATAATAATATTAAAAAATAATATTCTAATAATATTTTATTCAACTTTTAACTTTCATATCAACTCATTTCATCTCAACTCTCAATTCAAACGGGGTTTAAATTTCCTGTATCCATTTTGTGTTTGTGTTTTTAATTTTCTTAATAAATCATGTTACATCACATGGTGGTGCCACATCAAGAGGATTATCTAGCAGTAAGTTTCATATTACCAAATAACATTATTTATATCATTCCAATCTAGAACAGGAATTTGTTCAGGTTGTCTCTCATTAATTGAACTCTTTGATCATCATCAAAAACTTCCATACAATTCAATTAATGTACGCATAAAGTACACAAGAATGGAGAATGTTCTAAAATCAAATTCTTCTCAGCATTCACTGGATATGTGAAAACGACAGTGCTGCAAATTGGTTTAAGATTCCAGAGTAGAAGGACGAATACTGTAAGATTTCTTTCGTACTTTGCTTTTGACTAATGGCTATCCAACGGACACAGCAACAGGTTGAGAATTCTAATTCCCTTCATGTAATATTAATGTTCCCTCATGCATGTACCATGTACGTGCGTAGCTGCACTAACTAATTAAGTAACCATACCATGCATCCACCCCAGGCAATTTTGGGCCATTCATTGGGAACGTGTAGGTGTTTCGGCTTTTTTTTATCAGATGGGTACGTAAGTGATTATCTTTTAATTAACCCTTTCTGATTTACAGTAACAAAAAACAGTTTCTTTTACAAGGTAAGAAGTAGAAAGGATTTGGACGTTGGAGTATGTGCCGCAGCCTGCGCGTACACCAACCCGCCCCTATCGGGTTGCAACGCGGAAGCTCCACGTTGTGCCTGGAATATGTCAAATTCCATGAATGATTGCATGCACGCAGTACTTATCCCAATCTATCCAAAAGGAACCTCACGAATGATATCAAAGGAAATGCTTGGGAAATCTTATCATTATGAAAATTTAATCCTCTAATTTATACCCTTTTACCCCGCAAAAAATCTTTGAACATGCATGACCCGGTAGCTAACAAACATTAATCAGAGATTTCGCCAGAACCCTCTGCCTAAAATACTACTACTACTACTAGTAGAACGCAAGTTACAATTAATATTAAATATTCTATATTTTTTGAAAGCGAAGAAAATTACAAGCACTTGAGGCAGGCATGCATGTCATCCTGATTGCTTTAACATTACTAATATATAATATCTTCGTCAGTTCTATAATGCGCGCTTTGCTTTGTAGATGATCATAACCTATAATAGCTTATCATCAAGCCGGTAATGTTTTAAAAATGTTTATGAATTATGATCAAGTTTTGTATTACGTACGTACTTATTGTCAGCATTGAAAACGCCAAGCTAGCTATGAAGCTGATTAATTAGAATATATCACAAAATAAGATAGCGTTTATCCTAACATATCATACTGATAATCAGACATATCCATATGATCCTTTCTACCACTTGCTACAAAACTACAAAACAGATTTACATTATCATGAATGATTACTCTCTCTCTCTCTCTCTCTCCCCTTCAACCTTTGATTCTCAATATTTGAACAGTAGAAAGTATAGTTCTTTATTTTGAAAGATTTGGGGTAAATTAGATAGGTTAAATATCTTCATTAACTATTTGGCAAAAGTAGGCATAAAATTTCAAGTTGAGCCAGCCGCCTTATCCCTTTTTCTTCTTTTGTGGGATGGATTATACATATAGGACCATAAGAGATTTGAGCCTAATTTGCTCAAGTGATCTTTATATATATACATATTCATGGAAATTATATCAGTCTCTTTTTCATAAACAATAATAATAAATCATATACAGAATGGACCACCGAACAAAGGTCAAAGATTTAGGATGAGAAAACGTGGCAGTAGGGGCTTGGAGCTGGCAACATGTCCACTTGGATGCGAAAGATGCACCCATGTGTCAAAAGAGAGAGAGACACAGAGACAGAGACAGAGACGGAGACGGGAGAGAGGATTGAATTGAATGATAGCACATGGGGATGCAAAGCAATATCTGAGCACCGTATTTGGGGCTTATAAATAGTTGCGACCGTTCACAAGACTTCCACATCTGCAGTCTTCACGTGCTCTCTCTATCCATGCTCTGCCTACCTCTGCTTCTCTCTTATTTGTCACTTTGTTTGCGTCTCTGTAAATCTTAGCCAATTCTTCCTTTTTTGGTCTTCGGCCGTTAAGAGATACATATCTATCATAAGGGTAGTTTTGTTCGTTGGTTGACACAGAAATAGAAACCTATTTCCGAGTGATAACAGTAGTAGCTATGGAGAACAACAAGAAGCAAGTGGGTGTCTCATCTTCATCCACGACTTTCGATCACCTCTTTGGTCCCAAGCACCCCTCTTCAGCAACTTCATCATCCTCCACTTCTGGAATATTTGGATCCATTTTTCCACCTCCCTCGACGGTATTTCTTTTTCAGAACCATCGACAATGACATCTAATCAATATGGTCTTATATATATATATATAATATATTGTGCTATCTCTTGCGTGTTGTTCTATTTAAATTAAAATTAGATAAATATGACAATCTGATGCGAGTACTGTAGAAATCAAATTAAACGTCAGAATCACGTCATCCATTTTCTTTAATGACTAGGACTTGCATGTTTTATGGAGCTTAGAAATTGAAAACTTCATTTAATTTTTGTACATATTAAGATCAGAGAATGTACGTTTACATGCATATATTTTAGATGCACTAGTCCTCTTTTTGCTAAGATTCATGATAAAGAGAATAAGAAATAAGATTTGAATTTTGCATCAAGAAACTTGCTTCCTGATTTGGTCATGTTAGCTAGAACTATATATGCAGTTCTAATTTAATTGTTTAATTTCCTTCGTCAACTTCAGGTGCTAGGGAGGGACTCCACTCATAATCGAGGTGGCAGTGACAAATATGGAAATCCAGGTACTGTTTACCAGTCCCAGCTGATGTGAATTTATGTTATGTATGTATACTGCATGACCTCATCTAGGTTAATTGTTTGGTTGTATTCAGATATTATTACCAAGAATGGTAAGGGTGAAACTACTGCTCAAGAAAAGGGTTCCAGTTACCAGAAAGAGATAATGGAACCATGCTATTTTAGCTCAGAACCAGCTTGCTACTTTAGCTCATCTATCTACTACGGTGGTCAAGAAAATTATTCTCCAAGGACCCGCTCCGCCGAATCCCAACATATTGTGAGTGTAGGGCATGCATTTAATTCATATGCGATAAATACATATATATATTTGTCAATATTAATAATAATGTGTGCATCTATAAGCTAAGGTTTGATCATAATCTAAAATTGAGAAAAATAAATTAATATAATAAAAAATAAGTTGTTTATATATATATATAGTTGGAGGTATAATCACTACAAGAAAAATAGATATTTGAGGTAATCTGTTTGCGACGAAAAGATTATTTATGATCAAAACAGACTCATTTTAGCTGTAAATAATCATTTCACTGAAATTAACTGACTGTAAATAAACAGTTTTCTTGTAGTGAATTAAAGACCTAACTAGCTAATTATAAGTTGTAAGAATTAATTATGTGAGGATGAGATTTGCCGTTTCTTTCAATGATCTTGAATATATATATAAATTATATAAATAACATATAGATATATGTTGGTATGTAGATAAAATATATAGTGATGATTTCTGACGTTGATGAACATATCTTCGAATTTTTTATTAGTTTAAAAAGGATGGTGGAGACGATGATTCAAACGGAAACAATCCAAACAGCGCTTCCAGAGGGAACTGGTGGCAAGGTATATATGATGGCTGCAGCCTTCGTAGTTGTAGAGAAAAACAAAATGGGTATATATAATGTTGATTTAATTAGAAATAATAGAAATCTAAACCCTACTTTCTTGGTTTCTGCAGGTTCCCTCTATTACTAACATCGAATGAACCCATATGCATCCTGCACCTCGCAAAGGTATTCCGAATTCTTTTTTATCATGAGAGTGATTGATGGATCTCTTTAATTCTGTGCTTCTCTGAGAGCACTTTTGGTTTTAAGATTCATTACCCATGAAAAAGGTTTTTTATTAATATATATAGATTTTAGAACCATTTTTAAGGTTCACAAGTTATGGGAAACGAATCAAAAGACTCGTGGCTATGAAAAGACACGATTGTCGCTTTTTTTGTGATTTGGGCTCCTAACTCTCCCATTTATTCCTAATTTCCAATTAGGGTTTATACGAAAAGTTAAAGTGCGCAATTAAACAATTGAGATGCTGAAAAGGCCTAGAGAGAGAGAGAGAGAGAGAGAGAGAGAGAGAGATATGAAAGGCCTAAATTAAATTAGTATTTACAACGAACAACATAAAGTCATTGCCGGGTGTAGTTTTAATATTCTTTGCCTTTGCCTATATATGGCCCTAATTAAATCAATAGACTGAAATGGTGTTAATTTTCCTATGTTGCAGGGGTGGCGACAGTATGATCATGTAGCTTAATATTACGTACGGAAATAAGCTGGGTGGCAATATATTATATTAGTATATAACACTGTCATGACTTGGGACAACGTGTTGGGTTCTTTTTGTCCCAACTGATAAATTTTGGGAAAGTCTTATATTTCTAGTATTTAGGAGCTTGAAGCCAGTACTCCTTTTAGATGATCATTGTACCAGTAACCTAGTACTGTTCCCATGTACTTAACACGCTGTCTGGAGTTTATCCATCTCCTTGTAACTCAATATATATATAGACTATATTCTCTCTCTCTCTCTCTCTCTCTCTCTCTCTCTCTACAGTCTACTGTGCTAATGTTTTAGATTACTACTTCTCGGCTTGTTTACTACACAAAAGCAGCGTCCCGTACTCCCCTACTTGGTTTCTGTTCAATCGATGCAACTTGAATTGGCTGCTGACGTTTTACCAATTGGAAATGAATGCAAGTTCATGAAATAGTACCATTTCTTTTTCTCTTTTATGAGGGGTAGTCTTGAAACTGTTAAGATGTGATCACTTTTGATGTAAATTTTACCGTCTGTGACGTGGGACTATAAATGATGATGATTGAGAAGGAAATATATGCAAAGCACTCAGGATAAGCATCTTGATCAGTCTACGAAAACCCACCAATTATAAAAATCGAGCAAAATAATAATAATAAAATTCATGGATGCAATTTCAAGCTAGGATCAAAAGTTTGCAATTAGATAGTTTATTCTTTCACGTAGAACTCATTATCATCTCTACAAGGTCACTGGTAAACTAACTTCGGCAGTTCTTATCAATTAGTTTCCTAATCTCTTCATTCTATTTTTTGGTTTTATTTCTTCTTGGCTTAATTCATTAAACCGCTTATTGAATCTCACTTCAGAAAAGTGCACAAAATAAAATATGAAAAATAACTGAATTTGCACAAGTCTTCATCCCAACTTTTTGGGACGGTTGTATATGTCCAAGTTTGTCAAACCTTAACTAATGTTTATGGCTCTGCAGCCATTTACCAGTTTAAAGGTAGCTAAATATGAGTTTGGATATAGCTGAAAATGCAGGAGAGAAACAGTATTCTGATTCATGCTTTGCAGTTTGCTTTGCACACTTAAGGTGGACAGAACCCAGGATCAAACAACATTCATTTATTTCTTTTGTAATCTGCTCAGCTAGATGCTGCAGCTACAAAGACACAATCTCAGCACGCTAGTACTAAGAGCAACTACTTCACAAACACAGACGCCATGACATGGGAGCTTCAGTCTTCAAGGCAATATATAGGCTGCAAAACAGAGCAAGTGAATTTAAACAGAGAGTAATCATAGATGTTGCAATCGTTGAAGGAGCATGGAAGAAATTGAAGAGCAGAAAGAGAGGGTGAGTAAATTGTGTTTACATACCTCCACACTTGAATCCCACTGGACGATCAGCTATATTGCAGCGTTTGGGGATGGTCACTGCAATCACTGCTTTAACCCCGGCAGTTATAGCTGTGTTAGAAAGCATAGCAGCACAAAGGCATTTTGAGTTCTGGCCAATCTTTTTCACCTGATTGCAGCATCTCTCAGAAACAAGAACTCCCGCATCTTGTGCGGCTGATGCACATGGACCTAGTTTCAATGCTTCCTTGTCAGGAGAAGATTTCCCGCATTCACTAGCCCCATAAACCTCATCAATGGCAGCAATACATACAACAACAAGAAGCACTAGAAACCAAATGGACTTCATTGGAACTTGTATTTCTCTGATGCACTGCCCACACCAACTCTGCGGACTTTTATAGTGGAACGGGCAGCTTAAGAAGTGTTTACACGTAACTTTTATAGTGTAACAGGCAGCTTAAGAAGTGTTTACACGTAAAACCCACAAAAGATAGTGGATACAGCACTAGAGTAATGGCATTTTTGTTTTTTGCAGCACCTACTCTGGAAGTGGATTTTATAGCCGACGAGGATAGTTCTTCCGTCTCGATCATTGATCTTTCGACTCTATTTTTGTCCTTCTCGAGAAGGATCAAGCTTTCATGCGCAACTGACAGCAAGGCAGAGGACAAGTATGACTCATTTCTCCACATTTCAGGAATTGAGATCCTTGACATTGTTGTTTTGTACTATGGCAAGATTTACACTGCCACGGAGCAAGGAGGAGAATAAAGAGTTTGTCTCGGACTCGATTAGCAGGAAAGATGAGAGAAGTGAAAATGATTTCTTGTAATTAATCTGAGTCTAATTACATGTAATATTTATATGCTAGCAAATTAATAGCACAGGACAGAAAATTAATAGGTGTACATCTCTTTTCTTATAAAGCTAATACTCCTCCTTAAAGATGGAGGGTAGAGATTAACGACACCCATGGTTAAGAGAAAATGAAATTGTATGGCACCAAGAGGTTTGGTCAAAATATCACTAAGTTGATGAGAACTAGAGAAATGAAGTGGTTTATGATTCCAGCTTGCAACTTTTCGCAAACAATGTGACAATCAATCTCAACGTACTTCGTTCTCTCTTGAAACATGGGATTGGCATCGATGTGAAGTGTTGCCTAGTTGTCACAAAACAAAAGAGCAGGTATTGGATTAGAAATATGTATATCACTAAGAATAGAAAGTAACCAAGTGATCTCAATAGCCCTATACTCAGATTTGGCTGAAGATCAAGAGACAGTTTGTTGTTTCTTAGACTTTCAAGAAATGAGTACATCACCAAGAAACACTAGATACCCAGTCACTAATCTTCTAAAATAAAGACATCCAACCCAATCAGAGTCCGTGAATGCCTTGACATGAAGTGTATTATTTGCTAGAAATAGAACCAGGAGTAGACGTGAGGTACCTCAAGATGCGATGGACAACATCTAAATGGAGCTGCCGAGGCTTATCCATGAATTGGCTAAGAACTTGAACTGAATAGGCCAAGCCAGGCCTAGTAATGGCCAAGTACATCAAACGACCAATAGTCTTCGATATGAAGAAGCATCTTGCAAGAGGGATGTAACACCCCGCTCCCCAATAAAGTTATTTTTACAATTTTCGGAAAACTTGCATACTACTAAACTTGAACTTAAAAATTTTTCTTTTAATGAAATGTCAGATAATAAAGATTTCATAATAAATAAGTCAATCTTTATTAAATACTTAAATTCTAAAAGAGAGTTTACGGAAGCACTTATTTAAATTCAATAAAGTCTCATGTACTTATCAAAATAACTTATTAAATTTTAAATCATAAAACTGGGCAAGACATTAACTATCTAAGCCTCTGCCTTGCCTCCCTAGGCCAAGCCTTATCCTGCAGTCTCATCTCCATAAATGTCATCACCTGGGTGGTTTAAAAACATAAAAATATACAAAAATGAGTCGGATACTCAATACACAACACGTCACACAGTAAATATAATAAACATAAGGTTTCTTGAAAAATATGCATACTCATAAATACATACATAAATAACGTGGACATAAACTTATATTTCACTTATCATAGGCCGATACCCATTGTTGACCCCCGTGAGTTAGAGTTAGTGAATCTAAGTAGATTCTGATTCTGCCCATAGTCGCTAGTTGTAGAATCGATACATAAAGAAGACACATTGAGGCACTACCAGCATGTACAACCTGGCAATGCAATATGCCCATAAAATATGGTACCGTCTTCATATCATAACCTAGGCTGTTGCGTATCTTATCATTCACACTTTATCAAAATCATACTTGCATACATGTCATATCATAGATATCAAATAAAATTGCATTCTTTAATAAAATGTTGTGATACATGTTTCCTCACATAAAAATTATGATTTTTTCATAAATCTTTCAATGCATAACTCATTTCTTAAAACCATGAATTTTCATAAATATTTTAATGCATAATCTTCACATAAATCATAGCTTTTCACAAAATTTTTTAATGCATAACTCTCACATAAAATCATGACTTTTCATAAATATTTTGATGTATAATTCTTTACGTAAAATCATGGATTTTTATCATTTTATCATGACTTGGGTACATAAAAAGAAACTTCCAATGGAGGGTGTATATGCATAATACTTTTATAAAAGACATGTTTACCGTACATACGTGTAAGTGATCATGCTACTTACCTTGTAGTGTTGCTTCCTAAAATTTTTGACACAAAATCAATCATGGTACTGGACTGAGAGGTTTATGGGTTTTTTTTTTTTTTTCAAATAACACATGAAAATGAAATATTTATAGAGAGATTTAAGAGAGGGTGACGACCAGTTTAAGTTGGACTCGGTTATAAAACGTGAAGATGACTTATAGAGTTGTATTCCTATTGGAATAAGATGTCAACAAATTTGAGTTTGGGCTCAGTCATGATCATTCAAAAATAGAGTTTGAATTTAAAAACATGATCTAGTAGTTCATTTAATGTAAGATTAGCAGTGACAAAGACTGCGTATGAGATTTCAATCAATAATGAATTAAAATTAAAATAAATTTCTAATGGCAGATTTTTAAATTCTAAAATGAGTCTAACTTGTTCAATAAATAATAAATGGGATTTAACCTAGTTATTGAGTTTAATTAAAACTCCTAATCAACCTCAATAATTTATCGCTCGTGGACTTATTCAATATGGCCCATTAAATATAATTTAGGCCCAATAAAAATTATCAATATTCTGACCTTAGAATTATTGGGTCGGGTCTTTACAAACTCCCCTCCTTATAAAAATTATGTCCTCGAAATTTGCTAGACCTCAAATAACTTACATATTTATCCACCACATGCTTTCCATGTATCTTTACTCCTCAATCATTTAGTCGAACCTAATATTCAAAAAATTCTAATCATCTCATATTTTGATTCGATGCCTCACTAATCCTTTAGGCGTACACGTTAGTATGCTACGTGTCAACCATCATACACTCCAAATTCAATTCAAGCCTTAACAAATATCAACCTTAACAATGGGATCTGATAGATTGACCCAACAATTATCTTAACTAAAAATACAATAGTAACTAACGATCTCCACATAAATAAAACTCTCCACATGAAATAATAATAAAATTCTCCACCTAAAATAATTACATAAATAAATCGTAACCTAAAACTCTCCAAAGTTTGGATCCTAAGAGCACTCCCAATAGATTCTTCATCATATCCTTTAAAATACATCATCAAAACTCACTTTTTCTATTTTACATACTGACTTTTACAATATGTCATCCATCAGCTTATTTATTTTTTCTCTATATCATTTAAATATTCTTTCTTTAATATTATTTTATTCATTTCAAATAAATCTCATAACACCAAACAACTATCATGATGAGAGAGAAAATACTTAAAAATGTTTTAAAGGATGAATAGTATTCTATAAATGTAGAGGATCACTATTGCAAAATGTAAAATAAAGGAGAGAATACAAAATCTATTGGAAGCTACTTTTGATCAATTTCCTTTATATTATACAAAAAAATGTATTTTACAAGAGCCATTGAGAGTGCTCTAAATCTTTAACTTCGTTCTTGGTGATAGAATCATGTTACCTATAGAACATAAGATATTTTCCACCAATCATCATGAAATACCATACACCAAATGTAAACTATGTCATAACTTCAAAACCTACTAAATTCATTCCTAATTTCTTCAAATATAACTATACAAAATATAAAACTATTATCTCATGAACAAGATGCATCATCAATCTTAAAACTAAAGGTTCCTAACCTCATATTTAGAAACTTCCTTACCTTATGCACTTAAATCATATCACGTAATAGGTGCCTTTTCACATGCATGTATCTAAAATTTATCATTCTTAATTTTCACTAACACAATAAATAGTAAAGTGAAAAATACTTACTGTAGATCAGGACATGCCTTGAGGAGACCTTGACCTGATTTTTTTTAATTCATTTTTCATTGTTTTTTTTTTGGGGGGGGCAAAATGTTACCTTCTCTTTTATTTTGAAAAGTTTACAAAATCTTTTGAACTAGGCTCTGATACCAACCATAACACCTCACTCTCCAATAAAGTCATTTTTAGAATTTTCAGGGAATCGGTGTGCTACTAAACTTGAAGTTAAAAACTTTTATTTTAATGAAGGGATAGATAATAAAGATTTCATAATAAATAAGTTAATATTTATTAAATACTTAAATTCCAAAAGAGAGCCTGTGGAAGCATTTATTTAAATTCAATAAAGTTTCATGTGCTTACCAAAATAACTTATTAAACTTTAAATCATAAAAATGAGCAAGACATAAACTATATAAGCCTCTGTCTCGCCTCCCTGAGCCAAGTCCTATTCTACAATCACATCCTCATAGATGTCATCACCTGGGGTGATTTGAAAATATAAAAATATACAAAAATGAGTCAAATACTCAATAAACAACACATCATACAATAAACATAAGAAATATAAGGTTTCTTGAAAAATATGCATACTCATAAATACATACGTAAATAATATAAATATAAATTTATCTTTCATTTAGCATACGCCGATACCCACCGTTGACCCGCGTGAGTTAGGGTTAGGGAATCTATGTAGATTCTGATTACGCCTATGGCTGCGAGTTGTGGAATCCATACATAAAGATGACACACTGAGTGCATTGCTAGCATGTACAACCTGACAATACAATATGCCCATAACGTATGATACTGTCTTCATATCATAACATAGGTCGTTATGTATCTTATCATTCATACTTCATCATATTCATACTTGCATACTTGTTATATCATATATTTCAAACGAAATCGCATTCTTTCATAAAATGCCGTGATATATGTTTTCTCGCATAAAATTATGATTTTTTCATAAATTTTTCAATGCATAACTCGTAGAAAGATTTGGGAGAGGGTGACAACCAGTTTGAGTTGGACTCAGTTAAAGAGTTTTAACGTGAATATGACTTATAAAGTTGTATCCCTATTGGAATAGGACGCCGACGAATTCGAGTTTGAGTTGGACTCGGTTACGATCATTCAAGAAGAGAGTTTGAATTTAAAAAGATGATCTAGTAGTTCATTCAATGTAGGATTAGTAGTGACTGAGACTGCGTATGAGATTTCAATCAATAATTATTTTAAATTGAAATAAATTTCTAATAGCCGGTCTAAATTGTAAAGAAGTCTAACCCGTTCAATAAATAATAAACGGGATTTAACCTAGTTATTGAGCCTAATTAAAACTCCTAATCAACTTCAATAATTTATCGCTCGTGAGCTTATCCAATATAGCCCATTAAATATAATTTAAACCCAATAAAAATTATCAATATTCTGACCTTAGAATTATTGGACCGGGTTGTTACAAGGGGACCATCTTCCTTGCTAAGCCTCAAATTTTGCTACATGGGAAATTTAAAAGGCTTGGAGTTGAGACAACCAGAATCCTCAAGGATATTAAGGGCATACTTGCATTGGTTGATAGCTATATCCTTGGAAGAACAAGCTACTTCCAATTCAAGAAAGAATTGTCTCCAAGATCTTTGATCTTAAATCTTTGATCAAGGAAAGACTTTAAATTCATAATAGAAGGGAGATGATTACCAGCCACAATAATATCATCAACGTATATCAAAAGAATAGTGAAATGCCCTGAATCATGCAATGTGAACAATTAATAATCAGCATGAGATTGAATAAAACCATAGGAAATGAGAGCCGAGGACAGTTTGCAGAATCATTTTCGAGAGGCCTACTTGAGTCTATATAAGGACTTGTTCAATTTGCACAATTTATGATCCCCCTCTTGGGTAACGTTAGGTGGTACCTCCATATACACTTCTTTCTCCAAATCACTATGAAGAAATGCATTATTTACATCTAGCTGGTGTAAATAGCAGTTTTGAGAAGCTGCGGCAGCTAAAAACACATCCCACAGTTACAAGTTTGGCCACAAGAGAAAAAACTTCTTGGAAATCAAGGCCCTCAATCTGTGTATATCATTTTGCAACTAGCCTCGCTTTGTATCTTTCAATGCTACCATCAGAGTTATATTTTATTTTATAAACCCATTTACAGTCTATAAGTTGTTTACCATCAAGTAAATGGGTAAGTGTCTAAGTGTGGTTGAGTTCTGAAGCTTTTATTTCAGCTGTCATGGCATCACACCAATAAGGTTATTGGATGGCTTTTTTGAAGGTTTTGGGCTCAAAATTTGTGAAAACAGATAGAACTAAATAAGTGTGAAAAAAAAACCGGTGAGTTCGGTCTAGCTCTAAATTGGTTCGATCTGGAATCGGTTCCATTTTTTTCAAAACCGGTTGAAATCGGTCAAGTTCTGATTTTCCTTTTTTTAACAATGGACCGATTCATATAAATATATATTTTTTAATTTTTTATATTATATATAATTTTGATATCTAATATATATAATTATATAAAAAATAATCTTGTATTATATGCTAAATTACTAATTAAAATAACATTAAAATTCAAAATCCTATATAAATAACTATATATTATCACTATAGTCTATAGTGGTAATATACTATAATATATTATATAAATATCATTATATATTATATATCACTATTGTCTATAATACAAATATAATATACTATAATATATCACCACTATATAATTATATACTATATATAATATACCAGAAAAATTGGAGCAAACTGGGCCGAAACCAGTAAAACTGGAAGTATTGGTTTAGGGATCTAACAGGTGCGGTATTGGTTCTTCAAATGTAAAAACTTGTGTATACCAATTCGGTTTTAAAATCTGCCCAACACCGAACCGAACCGGACCAATAACTAAAGATCTATAAGAAGGAGACAGCTTTTTGTAAGAAAGTAAAGTAGAAAGAGAATAGTAAGTATGAGACTTAACAAAACCTTGATCTGAAGGATTTGAGACGGCATGAGCAGTAACTAGTTTGCAGTGGTAATCTTGCAGGTAACTGGGTGCTCTACAAGCTCTAGATGATTGCCTAATAGCTACAGGAAGAACCTGTGTAGAAGGGGAAGAAGAAGATGGATTGTGGATATTTGAAGGAGGGGAAAGATCTTAAACAAGAGGCACATTTGAGGGAAGAGAAATATCAGATATTGGATGAGGTAGAACAATTGAGGAATGATCTGGAACAACAAAATTTGAGGAGGAACTGAAAGAAAAAATAGTTTCAAAGAAAACTACATCTCATGAGATAAAGAGATGTCAGTTTTCAAGATCAAATACCTTGTAACCTTTAATGCCAAAAGGATATCCAAGGAAAAGACATTTTTTTGCTCGAGGATCCAATTTGTGTCTATTTCTAGAAAGAGTTGATGCAAAACACAAGTAGACAAAAACTTTGAGGTGAGAATAGGTGGGGACTTTGGAAAAAAGAGTCTCATATGGGGATTTATTGAATATAAGTGGAGTAGATGTGTGACTGATTAAATAGGCTGTTGTTAGAATACATTCTCCCCAAAATTTCAAAGGAATATAAGCTTGGAATCTAAAAGCACAGGCAACATTCAAGAGATGTTGGTGTTTTCTCTCAACTACACCATTTTGTTGAAGTGTTTCTACACAAGATTTTTTATGAATGCTACCCTTAGAAGTATAGAAGTTAGGCATATGGAATTCAATACCACTGTCTAATCTGATGGTTTTGATCTTTTTATGAAATTGAGTTTCAATTAGAGAGAAAAAAGACTAAATCAACTGTTGAGTTGTGCTTTTATCACTCATTAGACAGACTCAAGTACATTTAGAAAAAGCATCTACTATTCTAAGAAAAAATTTGGATCCATCAAGAAAAGGCAGTGAGAAGGCCCCCAAATGTCACAATGTATTATGTCAAAAGAAAACAAAGATACACTTTAGCTCTAAGGAAAAGGAAGTCTATGTTGTTTAGCCAAAGGACAAACAGTACAAGGAGATGCAGTTGAAAGCTTTATGTCAGATACATATTTATTGAGAAGTAACTGTGTAGAATGAGATATGTGACCTACCTGATAATGCCATAAGTCAAAAGGACTTTGTCTGGAAACATTATATATTGATGAAATATGATAAAGCTGTGGCAACCTTAGAGCTTGCTGTGGAACCCGAATCCTGCAGTAGGTAATATAATCCAGCTTACTGCTCATCCATCCCAATCATCCTCCAAGAGTGTAGGTCCAGCATAAGGTAATAATTGGCTAGAAAAATTAGATAGCAATGCATATCTAAAGAAAGTTTACTTGCTAAAATGAGGTTAAAAGAAAAGCTAGGAACACAAAGAACATCATTTAGGGTCAAGAATTGTGAAAGATGCACAATACCTAAATGAGATACGTGTGCAAGTGTGCCATTGGGAAGTTTTACTGTACGATTGACAACTGATGTAATGGAGCTGAGATAAGAAAGTGAACTGACCATGTGATCAGTGGCTCCACTATCTATGATCCATTTCTTTTGATGATGGGAATAAGGTTGTTGAATAAAGGAAGTAAAGGCATAAACATTATGAGATTTACCTGACAAACTCATATTATTATCTGAAATGGATGTTGGCAATAGTCCAGCCTCATTTGCTACTGATGGTAACAACTCAGGTGGATTTATTGCATATTTTGTCTCTGTGGTAAACTGAAGCAAGGCGAGGAGCTACCTGTACTGATCTTGAATGGTTGCAAGCTGAACTAATTCATCAACATTACTGACTTGATTCACAGCACTGGATGAAGCACCTATCCTTTTTGTGGATTTCCAGTAGGATATCTGTGTATTTTGTTCTTCACACTGATATGAAAATTGTCGCCATTGAGCACCTATGTAACCAAGATAATGCCTAGATTCTCACCATGGTGAAGGAAGTAGGGGCTTGAGGGGTTGTCGCACGAATTCATTGAAATAATAAATAAAATAAAAAAGATTCAGAAAGGGGAAGAGATTTTCTAGTTAGGGTTTCTTTGACAGAAATATCAATTTTTGCGTTTGGGAATAAGGTGCTATCGATCTTAGAAATGAAGAAGAAAATCTGAGAATAGGAACTTCAACTTCTGTACCAGAGGCGGAAGGTATCGCTCTAATACCATGACAAGATTTACACTGCCATGGTGCAAGGTAGAGAAGGAAGAGTTTGTCTTGGGCTTGATAGCAGGAAATATGAGAGAAGTGAAAATGATTTCTTGTAATTAATCTGTGTCTAATTACATGTAGTATTTATATGCTAGTAAAGTAATAGCACATACAGAAAAGTAATACGTAGACATCTCTTTTCTTATAAAACTAATATACTAACTAACCACCTGGCCACTTCTCGGCTTCTAGCACACCAGAAGGCATACTTTTATACTCAATTCTTTTACTGCCATGGGAACTACAACTATGTAACAAACCTCTGTCGGAACTCCTTCAAGCGGTGGAGATCGAGCGGCGGCTGGGAAGTGAAGCATCGGAGAAGAGTTAGGGTTGCAACCCTAACCCACGAGCAGGAGACTATCGAAAGAAGGAGTCTGACTTGAAGAAGTGAACTAAAGTGAAGTGAAGACTTCAGATTGACTAAGAAGCTTCTGTGGGAAGAAGCACATGGGCTGGACTTAAGGCTAGGGCCTTTGTTTACGTAGTTGGTTATTTGATAAGGGACTTGAGTTATGGGCCGCAGCTTAGTCCGGGTTGTTGGACTTCATATTTAACTTATTTGCTTTATTTGTATTGTTTTACGTGGAGTCCAGCTTTTACAAGGCTGAGGCCTTTTCTACTTTGCTGAAGAGTCTGTTGTAAGGGTACTGCAGAAATGCTTTATCAAAAAAGTAAATGAAAACCTAACTTTTCCCTTCTAACTTCTCTTTCCCTACTCTCTCATCTCTTCTTGGAGGCGCCTCCTTCAAGGGAGTTTCTGTGTGTGCTTTCTATTATAAGTCAGGGGTGTTACAAGCTAATTGTTTTGTGTGCTATTCAAGTCCTGATGAGTGTTTTGGCATAAAAAATGGTTATCATCTGAAGAAGATTAGAGAATAGAGAGGGAAAATTCAACAATAGTGAAGACATTGAAGAAGATTAGAGAATAGAAAGGGGGAAATTAAAGCACAACAGGAGAGAAATAGTATTCTGATTCATGCTTTGCAGTTTGCTTTGCATACTGATCAAACACCATTCATTTATTTCTTTTGTAATTCGCGTGCCTAGATATCACAGTAATCTGCTCAGCTAGATGCTGCAGCTACAAAGACACAATCTCAGCACGCTAGTACTAAGAGCAACTACTTCACAAACACAGACGCCATGACATGGGAGCTTCAGTCTTCAAGGCAATGTATAGGCTGCAAAACAGAGCAAGTGAATTTAAGCAGAGAGCAATCATAGCTGTTGCAATCGTTGAAGGAGCATGGAAGAAATTGAAAAGCAGAAACAGAGGGTGAGTAAATTGTGTTTACATACCTCCACATTTGTATCCCACTGGACGATCAGCTATATTGCAGCGTTTGGGGATGGTCACTGCAACCTCTGGTTTAGCCCCGGAACTTTTAGCTGTGTTAGAAAGCATGGTAGCACAGAGGCATTTTGGGTTCTGGCCAATCTTTTTCACCTGACTGCAGCATCTATCAGAAACTTGAGCACTCGCATCTTGTGCGGCTGATGCACATGGAGCTAGTTTAAATGCTTCCATGTCAGGAGAAGATTTCCCACATTCGCCAGCCCCATAAACCCCATCAATGGCAGCAATACCTACAACAACAAGAAGCACTAGAAACCAAATGGACTTCATTGGAACTTGTATTTCTCTGATGCACTGCCCACACCAACTCTGCGGACTTTTATAGTGTAACAGGCAGCTCAAGAAGTGTTCACGCCTAAAACCCACAGAAGATAGTGGATACAGCACTAGAGTAAAAGCATTTTTGTTTATTGCAGCACCTACTCCGGAAGTGGTAGCCGATGAGGATGGTGCTTCCTTCTCGATCATTGATCATTCGACTTTATTTATTGTCCTTCTCGATAAGGATCAAGCTATCATGCGCAGCTGACAGCAAGACAGAGGACAAGTATGACTCATTTCACAAATTCCAGGAATTCAGATCCTTGAAATTGTTGTTTTGTACGATGACAAGATTTACACTGCCATGGTGTAAGGAGAAGAAGTAAGAGTTTGTCTCGGGCCCGATAGCAGGAAAGATGAGAGAAGTGAAAATGATTTCTTGTAATTAATCTGTGTGTCAAATTACATGTAGTATTTATATGATAGTAAAGTAATACGTGTACATCTCTTTTCTTATAAAGCTAACATACTAACTAACCACCTGGCCACTTCTAGGCTTCTAGCACACCAGAAGGCATGTTTTTATACTCAATTCTTTTACTGCCATGGGAACAACAAGTGATCGTTTTGTGTGCTATTCAAGTCCTGATGAGTGTTGTGGCATCAACAATGGTTATCATATGAAGAAGATTAGAGAATAGAGAGGGAAAATTAAAGCACAACCGGAGCAAGTGGCTGAATTTATGAGTGCTCATTCCACTTTATACCATGTAGAATATGAATCCACTTGTTCCAAGAATCTACCAAAATTCTGATGTGGTGCGAGCTTTTTAATTAATCGTGAAGTTTGGAACGACAGGAAGAAATATGCAAATAAGTAGATGAAGCGAGGGATGATCGAGATGATTCATTGATTTCTACGTATTCCTGTCATGGAGGTCTCCAAATTAGGATTGAAAAGCAGTAATTCTTTTGGATATTAAAGAAAGTTGACACAGCATTTTACAAACTCACTCAGAGGAATTGGCAAACAGCATGGATACAATAATAGTATCTTCAACCCATGAAAAGTAAATACGATGAGATCGGAATACATTGTTGAATACAGAAACTAATATCATATACAATTAGATTGTTATAAATAGCATTTCTAAATCATTTTCCCATATGATATAATTCCCAAAGATATAATAAGCACAAACTGAAACCATCGGCAATACCATAAACACATACGGAAGAAGCCCAACGGGAACCGAATCACGAATGGAACCAAGCTTTGTGAGCTCCCAGAAGCCTAAGTCCCAAGCGATCTGAACCACATTAACCAGAGCCAGCATCAAGAACGCGCACGCGAAAATGTAGATGACACCTTGATGTAGGAGGACCGCTTGATGTAGGCGACGACCTCGACTGGTGAGTGATTTCAAATGCGCAAAAGAACAAAAATTTACGCCGTTGCCGGGGATCGAACCCGGGTCACCCGCGTGACAGGCGGGAATACTTACCACTATACTACAACGACATTGTTGACAGGTTTCGGAATCATAATAAATTATCACTCTTACTTTAGCTATTTGACTTTTATTTTTCACGTAATTATAAAAGCTGTACGTTATAACTGGAGCCTCAGACCTTAATTGCCTTATCAAAAATGATTTTTCTTTAGCCATAAAAATAAATAAATAAATAATCATGGAGAGCATGTAATGAGCATACACCCACCCAATTCTTTCATTTCCGCCAATCTCTAAAATAAAATTATTTATGAGGTCAGGTATGTTTTAATTAAGCCTGATTTTACTTATCAAAAGTTTGAAATAAATAGGCAACTAAAAGCGCTGATTTCTGCTCACTAGTTAATTTGTGCCACAATGCAAGCATCCATTTCTAGCCTATCACTATTGTACCAAACATCTCTAAATTCAGTCTAAAGAATCTAAATTCCCTAGAGTAAATAAACCTATCTTCATTCATACCATGATCTTATTTTATTTAAGGCCTAATTTGGGTATTGGGATAAATACCTCACTAATATTCATAAATCTAGAGCAGTCTCCAATTGTGACCGGAGATTTACGATATCCAGGCTGTCAGTGTTGCTTCGCTTTAATGTTAATTACGAGGGCCTCCAATTTGTAACTCAAAAGGGCATTTGGTCTAGTGGTATGATTCTCGCTTAGGGTGCGAGAGGTCCCGAGTTCAATTCTCGGAATGCCCCAATCATATATCTTTTTTTATTGAATAATTTGAAACTGTCGATATTCAACTTCAAAGCAAATATTAGACCAATACATTAATTTACCAATTCATAACTACAAATGTTTTTCTATGTTTAAGTTCCTATCACACTGTCCCCCCGCTTCTTCCCTAAAAATCCTCTCGAGGGAATACATCAACAGACAGAATCTCAGCGATCATGACGCAATTTGATCCCATTTTGGTGGGCTGTTGATTCTTTTTTATATTCCAAATTTTTGGTGTCACGTATCCTCGCCTTCGTCTCAACACCAAGATAATTCGTCAAGACTCTTTTCACACCAAATCCAAGGCGGGGAGGCTTGCCATGGTGGTTGATGAGAAAAGGAGTTCTCTCTCCCCTGGCAGGACTAATCAACGGTGCTGCCGAAAAGCCAGGAGTGGGAAAAGTTTTGTATGGAGTGCTCGAGTCAGGCACTGAGTATGAAATAGAGACTTTCTTGTGAGCAATCACACTCACTGTAGGAGCCGATGACAGCCTATCGGAATGTTTTGTCAAGTCATCCACATATAGTAAATCATCAATACGTGCCACAATGTTGAATGCCAAGCTCTCCAAAACTCTAGAATAGCTCTCCAGAATGGATTTTCCAACATCCTGAAAGTTTGCAAATGAAGTTTATTTTTTTATTTTTCAAGAAATAGAAGGGAAATGTGGGACAAGATGATCGGAGAGGATAGAATTTCAACCGTGTTGCATTGGATCTTGCTGGTATCAAGAGAAGATTGTGTCAGGCCAGGGAACCGCTGCTTCAAGCAAAGCAGGAGGCTCTCGGCCTTTTCTGCCAGCAGCTCCCTCTTATCCCCATCAATCATCATGTCCTTGACCATTTCCCATGAGGACTTCCCAGTGGAACGGTTAGGATTAGATGGAAGTCTAGCTTGAGATCTTCGACGCCATACATGTATGGAGGCTTCCACACGGTTGGCAATCTCTAGAGCAACATGTTCTGAGGCTAAGTCAAGGCAATCCAGCAGACACTCTGCAGAGAATTGATCCGATGTGATGTAACTGTAAATAACATCCCCCAGACAGGCTCTCCCATTCTGAAGCAAATTAACAAAAGTTCATTATCAGTGATGTTTGAACGGTGACCATTTCAAGAGCTGCAGAAACATCGTGAACTAAATGGAGAATATATCAAGGATCTAACACGTTTATAAATACACCCACATACACTCATATACATATATGTGTGTGTCTTGTCCTTCTAGAGATTTACAGCATAGTATGGAAGGATTCAAAACATGAGATCAAAAAAATTTTTTTGATAAGTTGAGATCAATAAATTGCAATATGGACACCAATTATATACAGCTCACACATCCTCCAAATCTCCGATAATGGATTTTCATACCTTTGGAAGAGCTTCCAAGTATGACTCAGGAACTTCCATTTCAGCTAAAGCTATGCTGTTGATGGCCATTGCAGCTTTTAATATTTGATTTGCACATTCACGTGTGTGATGCAACAGTTTTCTTGACTTTTCACTGAGGCCGCCAGTAGCTACTCGAGGTACAGGCAGCCACCACTTCTCCTCCTGCCTCTGAGTTGTTTTGCGAAAGGAGGCAGACCCATCTGCATCTGGGGCTACAATACCTTGATCAACATACCAAAACTCTGTATTGACAAAGCTATCTAATATTTCCTGTAACAAAAGAAGATGCCTAGCAAATTAAGAATGGTTACAATACAGAAACTAGTATAGTATTAAACAAGAAAAACAGAAACTTACAAGAAGCATGTTGTCTAGTTTACGTAGGGCTGGGAGATTGATGAAAATATCTGATCTCGGCCTGCAAGTCATAACCTGCAGAATTTACAAGAAACAAACAAGAAAAATGAATTGACGCTCCCATATTTAGCCTTCCCATATCATTTTCAGTCATGCTATTGACGGTTGGTATTCCAGCCGTCAGTATGGTTAGCCATAAAAAATATGGGTAACCCCAAAGGACTATCAATGGTGAAAATTTTAAGATTCAAACATTTGTTATGTTCTTCCACAGCAAGCAAACAGGATTTTACAGACTAATTTCAACATCTAAATAACAACTCAGTCATTGCAATACCTCAAGCCTACTACCATCAGGAAATGTTTGCCAAGTGGGTATCAACTCGACAATGTGATCACTGACGCAAAGTAGCCAATCCATCTCTCTTCGCCACATTGATTTCTTCCCAGTAGGCAAGGGTTCCAGTCTCCATATTTGCCCAAAAACGGTAGCTACATAATTTTTAGAAACAGAGCCAGATGAAGTAATCTAAAACTCAACATGGGATAATCCCACCAAACACTTAACTTAAACTTAGATAGAGAGCATACCACAGAGATTGGTAATGGAATTTGAGATAGCTAATGCCGTGCAGACACCTTTCCCAGACCCTGACATATCTTCACCAAGCAACAATTTCGAAAACCTCTCTTTCATCATGTTCATCTCTGTTCAGTATAATTTATAAGAGATGGTCAGATAATGAGAAGCGATGGATAATCATGCCCAACCCTCAGACTCTATTTGGCTCTTGATAAAATAGGAAAGAAGAAAAAGATATAAATCATAGGTTTGTGCTCGCTGGCTTTCCAAAAAAGCTCCACTTGCCAAATATAGCTGTATCAGACTCAGCCCAGCCGATACTTTCTCTTCCTGAGGTCTTAAAAAACGAAAGAGCAGTAACATTCAAAATTTGAAATTATTGTCTTCTGAAATTTTCTTAGAAACCAAACATAACAGACCTGAATTTTGGGAACCCATTTTCTCCAATTTCGAATCGTCGACATTGGGTTGTTTTTGTTCAGCTTGGCCCACATCAGAAACCGAACATTTGCTTACTTGAGCATTGCCAATAGGCCAGCCCAATGGAGGCGGGGAAGAAGACCCTTTTGCTTTCACTTCCTCACTCGAGGTCTCGCAGCTCGATCTTGAAGAACCGCTGCTCTCCCTGGACTCAGAGCTCAAATCAGTGTGCGACTCAGCTCGAACACCTTTACCAGAAAACGTTTTAGACCCATCCTTTCTCTTTTGAAAATTTCCACTCTTCTTTATCAAAGATTCCATCCGAAATCTCTCCAACATGAAAGTTTTCGCAGTGTCGACGAACCGCTAAACGAGTACAAGCATGGTTACAGTGCCAGGTGAGAGAACAGAGTAGGAGAAATCGAGAGGGGACTGTGAGGTGGGCTAGCCTGAACCATGATTGCTGAGCCTACTGCGTGACGGCGAGTAAGATGAAGGGATCCGATCAGACAAACCTGTGGCTGGTTATTTGAACTGTTCACTGCTGATCAAGACATGCCTTGCTGAGAACGTCCTGCTTTGTCGCACGTTCTGCTTTCTCGCTCTCTCTTTGAATACGTACGCAATTCAAAATAATAATAAATTAATAAGAAGGATACTAGTTAAGTACTCACGGCGGTGTCCGTGTCCATCGTCCAGGGCCCGAGGCCACCCGTGAGTTTACATTCTCACCCTTAATAGCTTTGCACAGTTCCTTTTAGTTTGAGGTTATGTATGGGGAGTTGAAAGTTGATAAAATATTAATTTTTAATATTATTATTATTTTAAAATTTAAAAAAATTAAATTATTTATTATATTTTGTATAATAATTTATAAAAAAATTAATGATAAAATAAATTCCTTTCAATTCAAACCAAACACTTGCCGCCTCCTAATATAGACTTAAAAAACATGTTCACCTAATTAAATTGCAAACGAAATCTAATGAGTTCTTGAGCGCACACATGCACAACACATGTATGCATGGGTACCGTGGGGGGAAAATGTGGAAATAAATGGAACGGATGCGTTAGGTTTGGTGGACATGTGATAAATTTTAAGAGTGATTGTCAATTGGTTTGCATTTGCTCTTCCCAACTCATTTTATCAATGAGTGGGGACTTGAGGTTAAATGGCAACAAAGGGAAAACAACATCAAAAAACAAAAGCAATGGCAGCGAGTTTTTGTCGAGAATACAGCGTCTGATTTTGGGTATACAAATCCAGTTCATCAGTCCCGGCTAAACAACAAAGTCATGTGCTTTGATCGGAAAATAATATTCACAAGCAATAGGACCTTCTTCGTCCTTGTAAATATGAGATATATATTTGTTTAAATGTTGTAGAGAGAGGGCAGTTAAGTAATTGTATAGCGGTTTTGAATGGATTTGAGATTGGATATAATATTATAGCCGTTTAAGGACCGTATGAGTGGAGGAGCAATCGTTCCGTTGTCCGCGAAAAGGACCTTCCTCCACTCTAAACTTATTTTGAACCTTTTTTTTTTGTTGCGGCAAGCTGCTGAAATCATAGACTTTTGACCCTAATTTTAACGAAAAGTGAAATCCAGCATAAAAACTATCTAAAGCATCTGTCTTTGGT
>QEOT01007645.1:32185-44560 GCA_003123785.1 Pterocarya stenoptera
TATTTTCTATTACGGCACTTCTAAAAAATAAATACCATCATTGCTCTACCAATTTGTAAATTACAGTGGCTTGCTTTTCGTACAAGCTATTCAAATAATATAGCTCTACAGTACAACTTTCTTCGCCCTAAAAATTGTACAATTGACCGGTGTTCCTTTCTTTAGATAAAACCATAGTTATTTATCGAACTGCTAGGCTGCTAGTTCACTAAACAGCAAACACAGTAAAAATAAATAAATAAGGAAGAAACAAGGTTCGATTTATAGTTCACATAGACATAAGGATTGAAACAATCAAAGTTGTGATACAATTCTTTCTGCACATTAATCTAAATTTGTACTGTAGCAGTCCAAGCATAGAGAACGAGTTAAGCAGTCAACCAAAATACTGGGTAAATCATCAACAACTTCAATAAGAAATATCAACTTGAAAGAGTATCACAAGACAGAAGAGACTGGTCGACACCATGGCAAATATGCTACTACTGTAATAAGATGATGACTTTGCAGCTTTCATTCGCTGAATCCTTGTCCGCTTCAACAATGGGTTTGACGGAGATCGGTTCAAAGAACAATGGGTTTGAGGGAGACGAAAATGTCCTCTCTCTTTTTTTTTTTTTTTTTTTTTAATCCTAAAAAAATGGCCTTTGTTAAAAGAGAGGAAAATGGATGTAAGAAGCAAGATGAGGGAAGAGAGAAGGGATAAGAGATAGAGTAGAATGGATGTGATTCTACCGTAACTTCGATAAGTCTCTTGCGTATTAGAACTCTACTGGTAGGTGTAAAAGTTAAGTTGCGTTTGGTTTTAAACTCAACTGAACTTAATTGAACTTAGTTTAATTTTAAGTTAAGTTAAATATTTAAATTTTTAAATTTTAAATTACTAAATTTATCTCAATTCAAAACCTTCTTACATGTGAGATTCACAACTTTTTTCAATTTAAAATATATTTATATATGGGATTCATAATTTTTTCAATTTTTCATAAAAAATACTAAATTCATATTAATATTCAAACACACTTTAAACTTAGTTTAGATAGACCTCACATAACTTCTTTTATTACTCAATTTATTATTATTCATAAAGAATTTAAAAGCTCAAACTCAACGTATAAATGCAGCCTAAATTCTCAGCGGACCGATTTGAAGTTAATCTCTTTCTATTTAGGTGGATGGGGTGTTAGAGCACCGAGCATGCATGTGACCACTGGATCTTGAAAGTTTTCTCAAGTCCCAACTAACGCCGAGAAGTGGCCCACACGTGCGTTCCATGTTGGCCATGTGACCCACTTGATTTTCAAAGTTAATCCCCACATTATATTCTTCTGATCAGATTCAAACCAATATTGGACCCCAATCCTGTTCAATTTTTGTCCCATGCATGTGAGAATGTGGGACCTACACCACCATACTCAAAAATTTAAAATTACGTACGTTACTCAAATTTCAAAGACAATGACAAGGGTATGGTGTGAGGCATCACTTGCCATCTTTTGGCACCTGATATAGTACGGAAGGGTGGTGATCCTTTTCATCCTTAAATTAAACAGAAACCATGAAGGATTTTCGAATCCAACATCTTTGTTATTAATATAAAAGCTCATTTGTTGGGTGTGGGTGGGTGGCGTGGCACAAGGGAGCTGGCCGCACCCTGCCACCCCCATAAAACTTTGCCAGCACAGTCCACAGAGTTTTATAGAGGACAAGTAGGAGCAGAACAAATGTTGGAGTCCAAACATGGCTTGACTCCAGAGAGGTAGGTGGTCGTAATAATGTAGGACATCGCATCTCCCCCATCGAGGAAACTAGTTGTGATATGTTACAAAATTACAAAACTAGTTAGTTCCCACAATGGTAAAAATCAACAACTACACGTAACTCGTATTAGCCACTTCAAATATCCCAAGAGCCGTGCTACGCATCAGTTCCTGTTCATGGCTGATACGTAGCATACTAACAAGTTTAATTTCTTTTCTTTTTTTTTTTTTCTCTCATAATTTGAAATCAGTAGTTAGGAAGATGCCACATACAATGTGGGATGGCTGATGCCAAAACAGGGGCTGATGCAAAATATTTTTCATATCCCAAATACAAAACATAAAACTTGCCCAACAATTCAAACCACCTTTTTGACTATTACAATAAGCACCTTAATACAGAATATAATGTGACACAGCAAATTTCTACACTTTTAGCAATTGTTTGAATAGCGAGATAATATGAGATAAGACGATAAAATGGTTTTAGAAGATTTGAATAAAATATTATTATAATATTATTTTTTAATATTGTTATTATTTTAAAATTTAAAAATATTAAATTATTTATTATATTTTGTATGAAGATTTAAAAATATTATAATGATGATTTAAGATAAGATGGATTGAGAGTGTTTCTATATCCAAACGGAGTTTTAATTTCTTACGAGTTCTGACTAGAGATGCTTGGAGAATGAAATGAAATGAGAATTTTATAAATAATAGTTAGATAGTTTGTGAATAGATAATGAGATTGTGTAAATTGAGTATTTACTAGATTTTGGGAAATGAGAAATAAAAAATTTGAATATTTTGTTTTTACTGGATTTATCTTGAGATTTTGAATTATTTTTTGTTTTTTAATTTAAAAATATTTGTGTTTAAATGATACTTGAGAAGGAAATAAAATTAAATGAGATGAGAAATGATTATATGAAAAACATTTTCAAATATCCTCTAAAATTCCTCAAACCAAAATTCTTGTGAATTGTGTAATGTCTCGTTACATATTTTTCATACACATACAATAAATTTTACAATGCATATTTTAAAGTGAGTATTTTTGTAATAGTACTGCTATTGTTGGGCGGCCCGCTTGCGTATTTAAATTTCTTTTTTATCTTTCATTTCTTTCAACAATTTTTAAACATGTTTAATCATTATGTAAAAATTAAAAAAATGCATAATTTCACTAATATTCATTTTGAAATAAGGGACATAATATATCTTATTATTTTTTAAACCGATTGTATGATATTTACATATTTTATTATTGTACATTGCATTATTTTTTTAAATAAAAAATCTCTACAATTTCTTACTGTTTACACAACTTCTACATATCATATTTTTTTATTTTATCAAATATTTATTATATGAATAATAAATAAAAAATTTAAAATAATTTAAAAAAAATAAGTTTTAAAAAAATATTAAAATTTAAAAAAATATAAAATTTAGAGTGCGAAGGAAATTACGTAATAAAACTCTTTTTTTAAAATATGGTGGTATAAGGTTTGGTGAAAAGTAATCGCAGGTCTATCCCTTTTCATTTCCAAAAATAAAATACAAGATGGTAAGGAAAAAAGAAAACTGGGGACATTATTTGAAAGCGACGGTTGAGTTGACTCGAGATGGGTCTCACTCCACTCGGGCTTTCGGCGGGAAATTCAAATAAATAAATAAATAAAAAAGATTACGTTGCTGGAAAAAGAAGCATACCCAATTATTATTACTATTATTATTATTATAATAATTATAATGCATAGTACTATAAATAAACGAGGTAATTGAAAATAACAGTTAGTGAAGTTATTGGCTGCTGGTACCAAAAAGAAAAACAAAAACATAAAAAAGCCCAAACCAAAGGAAAGTTGTTAGTGCTGTGGGGGCCACCCGACAAGACAAAGCCCCCACCACCCCATTTGTCTACTGTCCCGTGGCTTCTTTATTTTTGTCTAAGGGTATTGGATTAGAGTATCTTTAAACTTATTTCATTGCATTATTATAATTTTTAAAAATATTTATATAAAATATAATAAATAAATTTAATATTTTAAATTTTAAATAATATTAATATTAAAAAATAATATTTTATTAACTTTTTAACTTTTTTATAAAAATATTTTATCTAATCTCACTATTCAAATTAATATTTTGAATATCGTTTCGATTAATACATTCAAACAAGATATTTTGATATCGATAATATTTTGGAATAATCTATATTTTAATAAATTATATATAAAAATTATATTATAAAATAATAACCTATATATGAATTAATTATATAAATATATAGTCGATAAAAAAATTATATAAATATATATAAATTATAAATAATCTTGTCTGAATTAGAGTAAAAAAATGAACATGTAATTTAAAAAAATGAGAAAAAAATAACAGACCAAAATTTGATATATCAACAGATACGGTCAAAATTCTTACCAGTACAAAATAATATACTTACATGTACCAACCGTATTGGTCGGTACGAAACGATATTCAAAAGCTTGATCCACCGGTCTTAAATTTATAAAATCACATTTTAAGAAATTATTTATTTTATAATAAAATTTATCCATTAAATCAGATAAACTATCAGTTTATAGTTCACTTTTATCTAATATTTTTGTTATTAAAGTATTTATCTATTTATAAAATTAGAAATTTTGTGAGTAATATTTACGACAAAAAAATCGAAATGTAAGTATTCAACAACTGCAAGTTGATTACGGTAACGGAGGGGGAAAAAGAAAGTAATTTGTAGCCGCCATAATCATCCATCATCGTTTTGAAGTATTGATGATGAAAAATACAGTTTAGATAATCTCATTCGTGCAAGCAGCTAGTTCAAGTTTTATCTTTTTCTTTTTATTAAACGAGCTAACGGTTGATCTTTCTGCTATTTATTGACATAATTTGATTAAAAAAATTAATTTTAAAATTTAAATATTAAAATCAAATCTATTTAATCTAGATTCCAATTTATGAAATAATAACTTTATAAAAACTACTAAATTTTAATGGGTTGTTTGGGACCTTTTGGGAATGAATTCTATGACGACAAAATCACTGGTATTTTTCGATTCGAATGCTAATGTCCACTTTTTCGCGGCAGGATAAAATATTTAAATGGACCACTATTCACTGAGTTTGAAATATACATACAAATGCCAATGTTCTGTCAACAGCATGTCTGAACAGGACCTAAAAAGAATAGCCAAAGACAAACCATAAAACAGAAGTAATAAATTCATTTACAAATTTCAAGGATTTTGTGGGTTTATTTAAATATATTTAAATATAAATAGATTAAATATGTATTTGAATGTATGAGATATATTGAGATGAGTTTAATTTTTTTTATAAAATGTTAAAAAAATAATAATTGGTTTAAGATGAATTGAATTATTTGTTAGTCAAAGTGGATAAAGTATAAACTGATAAATAAAAAAAAAGCTTGCAGCAATAAAATTCCTTTGTTCATAGCCAGCAAGGTGCATAAACCATTCAAACTGACTGAACAAGGACAAGAATTAAGAATGTCCAGTAGTTCAAAAAGGATGCTAAGCAGTAAAGAAACCCAGAACCCATATCCCAATCATATGTTAATATACAAATTATCCCTTACTAATTAACTTCTGTATTTGTGCAATTTTAGAAAAAGAGCAATGGCATGCCAATCGGCTTACACATAAAAAGGACAAATGTCCCCACTCACTGGGCCATCCTTCCAGTTGTTTTCACGTTTCTGGCCTCTCTCTCTCTCTCTCTCATTTTCTGATTTTCGTATTTTTCTTTTAACTTTGTCTCGAAGAGACCCCCAAACGTGATAAAAGCAGTTGTCTTCTACATTCTCTACCTCGCACTCTCTCTCTCTCTCAGAGACACACTTCTTCCTCACTTCTTTTTACTTTTCCTGCTTTTGGGGGTCCCTCGGCCTGCAAACCCAGCTAAACGCAGCAGCTGCTTCTGCTGGGTTATTATTAAATCTTCTCTAACCAGCAACATCCTCATACCCATTTCGTTTTCATCGCAACCAGGCCTGTTTCTCTTGATTTTATATTTCTCTGCGGCTTTGCATGGCCGAGTCTGTCGCCGACCCCGAGGCCTGGCTTCCCTTTCAGTTTCTCACTAAACCGGGCGTTCCAATGGAACGGGAAAACTTCAACAAAAGCGGACCAAGTTTCTGCTTTCCTACCGAGTTTCCGTACGAGTTCGATTCGATTGGTCCTCACTCGTCCCTCAGCTCGCCGGTTGAGTCCGTGGCCGGTTCGACGGAGAACGATAGCAGCGATGAAGAGGACTTTTTCGCCGGATTGACTCGCCGCCTGGCTCAGTCCTCGCTTCACGAAACTCAGAAAGTCGCTGTTCGGAGAGAGACTCGGAACAAACCTGAGGTTATTTTTTTCTCCTGTTGTTTGTTAGTTTATATCATGGTTTTTGGAAAGCGAGTTGTGATACGGACTATTTTTTGACTCAGTGGGTAATGGCCGGGTCGCCTCAATCGACTCTGGGCGGAATCGGGAGCTGGTCAGGTCGAAGTGCGGTTTCGAGCAATGGAAGCTCAAACGGTCCCTCTCAGGTCCCATCACCTCCAACGACGCCGTTTGGTGCTAGCAACGACGCTTTGGATGTCATATACGCAGCGGCTGGGCAGGTTGCGAGGCTGAAAATGAGCGGTGAATCGCCAAAAAATAGCTACCAGAGCAGAGGACTTCTCGCTCCCACTAAGAGTACAACTCCAGTTTCCACGGCGAAGAGCTGCTACTTCGGGTTGTACGCCAACCAGAGTATCGCTCACAATCTTCCTCAGGCGACTCAGGTGAGCTATATTCTAGTTCTTCGAAGCTCTAACTTTTTGGTCTGAAGGGGGGGGGGGGAGAAGAGGCTTTACCCTCTGTATATCGTTCGAGAAAATACCAAGGAAAATTTCCGAAGAAGCTGGGGATCTCAGAAAAAATCTAATTGTTGCCGTTTTGGTTTTCGTTGTGGGTCTTGTGTTTGTAGTTTCAAAATGCAAGGCAGGACCAGGTGCTGAAGCCACAGCCGGAAGCTTCAATCTGGGGGAGGCCGGACCAAATGAAGTTGTGCTGGTCGGCTCAGCATAATCTGCAAGATCCTGAACAGATCCACAGCAGAGTGAGAAATACTGAGTTCAAGAGTGGAAGATGTGGGCGGCCTCTGAGTGTGCCCCAGTCTGCATGGCCTTCCCTACATGCTCAACCTCAAAAACAACCGCCATCCCACTCTGGTTCCAGCATGCGAGCCGTTTGTCGGGGAGGATCTGGCGTGAAGAGGGACTGCGCTGGAACTGGGGTTTTCTTACCCCGTAGGTACAGCAGTGCTCCGGATATTCGCAAGAAAACAGGTATATCCTGAATTAGATTTAAGTTATCTTTGGGTATTTTAGATTTGGACCATTTGTTTTGGGCTATTTTGCTTGTAACCAAAAGAAAGCATTTATTTGTTTCTCTTTCACAGGTTGTCCAACAGTTATTGTCCCGGCCAAGGTTGTTCAAGCGCTGAACTTGAACTTCGATGACATTAGTGGTCACGCTCAGCCACGCTTCAATGCAGGCTTTACCTTTGACCACGGTAATCTAATTTTTTTTATGTAACTGATCTTCTGGAATAAGATCGAAATCTTAATGACCTGTCACCCGACTTTGCATGTCTTAAGCTCTGTTTTCTCTTGTAGATTGCATTAAGTCCAGGGCGAATGCCCTCTTGTCGCAGCAAAGACGAAGTTTAGGTCCAGAGGGGTCATTAAATCATGAAATACGCCTTCCTCGAGATTGGACATATTGACCCTGCAGTTAGTCCTTTGTTTCTCCTTGATAGGGTTGTTTTGTCGGACACAGCAAGCAGTAGTACAAATGTAGTAGGTTGTGATAGGATATATATGGGTATTGTGATTTTGTAGCAACGAAATCGAAGAATCGGAGTGCAGTTGTTTCAGTGCAATGAAAGATCCAGGTTTTTTTAGGACGTTGCCAGCTTTTGTGTTGTAGGCTTTAGGTGAAGTAAGAACAGAAAGAATAGTAGTGGGGAGGATGGCAGATGGTTGCCACCTTCTAGTAATAAGTGGGGAAAGTTCTTCCATGGCTTTTGACGGTTGCCGGGAAAAATGTGTAGTTTGGGGTTGGTTGGTTAAAATGAGGTTTTGTAGATGAGGTATATCGACAAACCTCTTGTAATATCCCTTGACGGGTAAAGTTATAGTAATAATTAAAGCTCTAAGGTCTGTATTCCTCTTTATATGCTTGATTTCACACAATTTTTTGTCATGTTAAGACTTGAGTTCAGTCAATCTCGTGTTCATGTTTATGATAGGGTCCTTGATTTGGTTGGGCTACTGGCATGGGGTGGTTGAACTAATGAAAGCCTGGAGCAGGCGTGGCAAGCTTTGACTGGTATTAAAGTTGTTGAACAGTAAATGTATAATCAAGTAGTCCAGCCTTGAATGGATTACAGGTTGGTGGCCTAGAAATTCTGATTTATATGCTTAAGCAAAGCAGCAACACTCCGCATGTCCAGCTCGATTAGGCTGTGCTCCCAGTTGGTCATAATTGACCCTTGCATTTATCTTATGATATTTGCTTATACTTTATTGCCAGAAAGTAGGAACAAACAACGCAGGACTCTTCTATTTCTATTAAGGAGTAGATGCAGCAGGTTGAGTGGGAAGGCTCGCTATTTCCCTGGTAATATCACTTTTTGACGAATAAATGGGAAAAAAAGTTGGAAATGGAGGAATGGTGGAGTTGCTTGAGCGTGAAGCATTGGAGGGAGGTGAGATAGGGATAAAAGGAGAGAAGTAGTAATAGATGGTGATGGACATTTGATTATGATTAATGGGGATGGAATTTTCCGTACGGTCCTGCCTGATTTTGATGTGCCTTTAAGGTTCTTCAAGATTTGGGTTCCTTTTCTTTTCCCGCCTCTCTCTCTCTCTCTCTTCCCTCTCCTTTCGCTTAAAAAAAGTGATTTGGTGTTGTATAGTCTAGACGCAATGCAATGCTGACTCGATGTGGAAATAGTGATTTTGTTAGAAGTGTACCACATAAATTTTATAAAATTAAACTATAAATTGATTATTGAATGATTCGATGTTCTTTGTTAAATTTATTTTATAATAATTTTTTTTATAAATAAGAAAGATTATTATTAAAACGAATGAAATAGGGGAAGCATATAAAAGAAAACATCTAAATATATTCGAAATAATTTTATAAAAAAATAACTTTATAAATTCAAATATATATTTTAAATGTATTAATAAAATATGAAAGTTGTAAACAGATAAGAGGGTGAAGATCTCAATAATTATTTTAAATTAATTTTCTCCTTGTTATATATCAAGAGAAAGAAAGGGAAAAAAACATAGAAATAGATTAAAAAAGAGAGTAGACACTGGAAATGGGGCATGATGAATGATGATTGTGACAGTGATCCCAAAAATAGTTGGCAGAGTAGAATGCATCGCATTAGTTTGATGTTTACTCTGACTTTTCTCTATAAATCAAGGAAATCGGCTTCACAAATCAGTTGGATGTGGAAATAGTGAAAGTACATGTCAAATCATGGAAAAAGATGGAGATGGGTTGGGGGCAGGGCACAACCCTTTTGTCCATTTTCGCTCCGTTTGCTTGTTTAGATTTAAATTTTAAATTAAGTTTAATATTTAAATATTTAATTTTTAAATTATTGAAGTCATTTTAACTTAAAATTTTTCTATACGTAAGATTTACAATTTTTTTAAATTCAATACTTTTTAACATATGAAATTCACAATTTTTTTTTAACTTTTTATAAATATATTAAACTTATCTTAATATCTAAATAGATTTATAAATTTATCTTAAGTAGACTTTATAAAATTTACTCTATCATTTCAACTAACTACTATTTATAAAAAATTAAACTCAACTCAATATCCAAATGCATCCTTAAACGTTAGCCTGATTTAATATATATGTATATATAAATAATAAGGGAAATGATGTTAACTTGCACAACCTTTTTTTTTTTTTTTTTTTAAAGTAAGAAAGGACTTAAATATAAAATTAATTTTTCAAAGATGGATCCTACTTTTTCTTTAAAGAGAATAGACAAAATTTACATATTTTAAAATTGTATATAACATTACTTAGATAATAATTTTGTTTGTCTTTACACTACATATCATTTTTATGACATAATTTAATTTTAAAGATAAATTTTAAAATTTAAATATTATAAATTGAATTATATAAAAATATTTTAAAATTTTAAAATTTATAAATTAAATTATGTCACTTAAATGAAGTGGGTATATATATATTTATTCGATTCCAATTTTTTTGCGTTGCCTTTTGAAATAATTTTTTTTAAAAATTTTTTTTCTCATTAGTCACTATTTACCACCCCACATCCTATTTTTATGGGGTGTGAGAATATATAGTGACTGATTCATAACATATCGTAGAAGATCAATTTCAGCACATGAGAGAAAGTTACGACATAGCACCCACCTAAAGCAACCGTTATTTACCACAATTCTGATTCCAACCACACACACAGAAAGAAAGCTCCACCAAATCCTAGCACCATGACATTCGGAATCTAACCACTAACCAGAAATCTATATCGACTTACATATTTTAAAATTGTATATAACATTATTTATATAATAATTTTGTTTGTCCTTATACTACATATCATTTTTATGACATAATTTAATTTTAAAGATAAATTTTAAAATTCAAATATTATAAATTGAATTATATAAAAACATTTTAAAATTTATAAATTAAATTATGTCACTTAAATGAAGTGGGTATATATATATTTATTCAATTCCAATTCTTTTGTGTTGCTTCTTGAAATAATTTTTTCTTAAAATTTTTTTCTTATTAATCATTATTTACCATCCCACGTTCCATTTTTATGGGATGTGAGAATATATAGTCATAACATTTTTTTTTTTAATAGAATACAAGTGGCCACATGGCATGGAAGGAGTTATCAGCATGTGGAGAGAAAACCTTATGAGTAGATAACATTTTTATAAGAGAAATAATATTTACAGTCATGAGTGTGCAAGTGCTATACAATCACTTGAAAAAAAGTAAATAAACACGAATCATATGAAAAAAAAATTAATTTTTTAATAGTGGACTTAATTCTTTTTCAAAACGATTGCACGCACTTACGCACTCCACAACTATATATAGAATTACTCTTTTTACAAGAGCGGTGCTACTTTGTCGGTTTATATTACTAGTCATTTTTTGTTTTCTTTTATTTATTTTTGTTTGCACATTTTTTAATATATTTAAAAAAATACATTAATACACTTAAAATCATTTTCTTATTCACTAAGTATAAAAAAAAATACATTTTTTTATCTGATTGATATACTGAAGCGGTCAACTGTGGGCGGAATTCTCTTTTTACCATGGTTAAGGCTACTATGCCGCACATGCATTTTTTTTTCCTTTTTTTTTTCATATTTTTTAATATTTTTAAAACGTAAAACACTACACTAATATATATAAAATTACTACGTAAAAAAAAAATAAAATTGACAAGTGGTTAAACATAGCGGGCGAAGAAGCTTTTCCCTTTTACAATGTGTTTTAAAATAATATTAAAAGATGACGGTAGTTTTATAAAATGATATTATTTTTATAATGTATTTTATAAAAATATTTTTTATTTAATATATAGATATATAAAACGTTGTGAAAAATATTGCCCTATAAATCATTTTCCGAACTTTATTGAATTGCGGCCAGTATCCAGCCGTCAATCACGTTGGGTTACGTGGTGGCAGCTGAATTAGGTTCTTTCCCACTTATTTTTGTTTTATATATTTCTTATCCTTTCCTGATTCCGCAAATGCCTTTAGATCATATATGCACCATCTTCTTCTTCATTTTTTTAAAATTATAATATTATATATAATTATATTATTATTATTTTTTATAAAATATTTATAAATAATATCAGTTTTTCACAAAATATGATTATATAAAAAGATAAAAAAAAATATAATACTCTTTTCGAATAGCCTTTACTCTAAAATCCACCAAAAAATGCTAAACGCAACTCATAAACAGTATTTTTACTAGATGAACAAAGTGGTTTTATGAAAACCAAGGCCTTTTCTTACTTCTTGTTTATGTTCTTCATTTAAAAATAATAATAATAATAATATTTTATTTAACTTTTAATTTTAATCTAAATCAATCTCATCTCATTTTACTATCTAAATAAAATCTTATAATTTTACTTTAATATATTTATTAATTTATTAGAGTCGTCTCTTTTTTTCTTTAAAAATAAAATAAAATGACTGTCAAAATCTCTCTTTCTGGTATTTAGTTTATTAGACTCTATGGGATAAATTAACAATGAAAAATGTCAAGATCTTCTTCATGCTAGTAGATAGTTGGTACCGTGACTGTCTATGATGATAGCCACTGCCAGTCGCGTGGTTGTGGCCATCATGTTGGTGGCGTTTTTTGTATTGTCAATAATGACGTTAATCATGTGCCTGTGGCAAGCAGGATTAACAAGAGAAATAATGTATATAAGTCTTATATGTGGGTGAAGTGGGCCTTAT
>QEOT01007645.1:54728-67032 GCA_003123785.1 Pterocarya stenoptera
TTTTTTTTTTTTTAAAAATTTTTTAAATGTATTAAAAAATTATGAAAAAAAAAAAATTACCGCTGGGCGTACCGCCCAGCGATAAGGGTGGGGCTACAGTAGCCCCACCCAAATCTAATATAGTGAAACAAGTAATGGGCCAATAAATATATGAAAAGCATCACTTTCTTTGAAATCAATGCCAAATCAATAGACTCATGATTTTGGAAAGGAATACTAAAACAGAGAGGCCTGATAAAAAATAATGTCTGCTACCAGATAAATAATGGCACCATAGCCAGGATTTGGCTTGACGCTTGGATTTCCACACTTCAAAATTTCAGACCACAACCAAATCCGAAGAATCCAATCATGGAACAAAATCTGAAAGTTGCTGAATTGACTCTAGAACAATAAAGAAGATGGAACTCAATTCTCCTCTAGGCTCTTTTCTATGTAGAAACAATCAACGAAATCCAAAAAGTTCTCCTCTCAAACTACGGCTATATAGTCATAAAGGATAAGATCAAATGGATATACCATATAACTGTAAATTTTTTTATAAAATCAGCTTATGTAGCATTGGTTAACAATCAAGGAAACAGCCAAGTTCCAAACACTTGTGATATATGGAAGAAACTCTGGAAATAAAAAATGCAAGATAGACTAAAACTCTTTCTGTAAAAAATCATTCATGACATATTGCCCACCAGAGTAAACTTAAATAGATTCTTAGCCCTTGAAACTGACCAAACCCTCTGTCCTCAATGCAATATTGAGGAAGAGAATCTTACCCATTTGTTCCTAAATTGCCCATTCTGAAGAATTCTATAGAGACAATCAAAATGGCCCATTAACACAACTCTTTTTGCCCAACAAACCCATCACCACTTGGATAAAAAACATCATTAATCTAGAAACAGAACTAACAATCCAAGAACAAGAAGCTCAGCAATGCCAACTCTTTGCAACTCTGGCAATGGACAATTTGTGGTTCTTAAGAAACCAAGTCATTCTCAATTCAACCAGCCCCTCCATTGAAATGTTCATAACCAAAGTCTCACAAACAATCAAAGAACACGCAAAATGCTTGGACAGTTAAACATCATCAGGAAGAACTCATAACCCTGTAGCCTACATACGGGTTTCATACACTGGATTTCGATGTAGCAGTCCAAAGTCATGGAAGTACAGCTGCAGCAATTTGCAAGTCTGAAAATAGGACTTCAGTGTTTGTCCAAACAGCCTTTCTTCAAAGTAATAGCCCAAACAATGGAGAAGCCATTGCAGCACTCACAACCATCCATGAAGCCAAAGGAAGGAACCTAGAAAAGATCCTCATCCGAGGAGACTCAAAGCAAGTAGTTATGGCAATATCAAAAGCAAAGCAGCCCACAGACTGGACAATGAATTCCATCATCAATGACATTAACCATTTGTTAAGCAGCTTTGAAGATTGGCAGGTTAAAAGAATTCATCAATTTCAAAATTGATGTGCGTATAACATTGCGCAATGGGCGACTTCTAATAACCTTTATGGAAACATACCCCATATTAGCATCCTTCAATGCTTGTTAGATTTTCATAGTTGAAAGGAACCTCCCACTAGATTCTGATCTTTTGTAATATTTAACTAGACTATGTATTTCCAGTTCATTTGAATGAAACTTGCTTGAAAGAAAAGAAAAGAAAAGGCAATGGGCCAATGGTGACTCGTTCGGAAATGAGTAGCACAAAAGGCTATCCCAAGTGCAGGAGCGTGTCGTGTAGTAATTAAGAATAAATTCCTAGATCGTCTCCACAGGAAAAGTGCTAAAAATAAACTCGTGTAAAATTATGGAAATATTTACGATGAGAAAATAAAAATAAAAAGTGATGATATGTACAATGGATGAAAGAGTGTAGTGAAAAGAAGATTTACTGGTCGTGAACCAGATTCATTTTGATTGATTTGAGTGTTTGAGATGCGGTGATGAAAATTAAAGAAATTAAAGTGCGAGACAGTAAATTTAAATTGCTGAAAATTAAATGATTGAAAATTAAAAGAGCAAGAAAATTAAATGACATCAAAATAAATTGCAGAAAATAAAAGTGCAGAAAAATAAATGACAGAAAATTAAATGACAAGAAAATAAAAGTGCAGGAAATTAAATGACATAAAATAAAAGTGCAGAAAATAAATGACAGTAATTTAAAGTGCTGAAATTTAAAGTGCTGAAAAATAAAGGACATTAATTTAAAGTGTATAAATTTAAAGTGCATAAAAATAAATGACATAAATAAAGAAAAATAAAATAAAAATAAAATAAAAGTGGAGATTACAGATAAAGGAGAACAGCTCAATAACACAGTTGGTCTATTAGGCTCTCAACTGCATCACCGAACTCCCTCACTTCATCTGCACTTTCTCCTAAACTGAAAAATCTACAGACTATTCCTAAGCTATCCTACTGGGTATCTAACCTCAACCCCAGACTCTACTGGGCTTCTAACATCTGCCACCGTTTCTTCGTCTGCCTCCAAGCCTTTTATAGGCTTCAAAAGGAAACTGTGATGCGCTGTGCTTAGATGTGCCATGTGCAGCTGCCTTGTTTCTTTTTTTTTTTCTGTTGCTTTTCAGCCGCCCATGTCTTGTTTCCCATGCGTTTTCATTTTATATTCTTTTCTTTCATTTGCATTCCACTTCCTCTGCTTCTCCCGCATGCTTCTCTTTCTTTTCTTTTCTTTTCTTCTTCTTTCTTTTTCCTTTCTTTTTCTTTTCCTGCTTCTCTGGTCGGCGTCGTCCGTTTCTTTTTCTTTTTTTTTTTTTTTTCTTCTCTCACGCAGCTTCTTTCTTTTCTTCTTCTTTCTTTTTTTTCCTTTCTTCCTGCGTCGCCCTCGCCCAGCTTCTTCTTCTTTGTTTCTTCCTCTTCACAGTTCGGCCACTGCTTCCAGCGACGTCCGTTTCTGTTTCTTCCTTCTCGTTTTAGCGTCGGCAGCGTGCGTTCTTCTTCTTCTTCCCGTTTCTTCCACTCCATTTTCTTCTTCTTTCTTTTTTTTTTTTTTCTTTTCTTTCCTTTCTTCTCCTCCTTTTTTCTGTTTCCGTCTCTCTTTCTCTCCTTCCATTTTCAGTTCGGATAGGCTGCATGCATGAACATGCATGACCCGTAGCTGGTTGGGCTGAGGTGCAGTGGATGTCGAAGTGGCTGGGCACGGCTGTGGATGGTGGTTGAGAGGTTCTGTTGGTGGAGGCCAGATGGAGCTGCTGGGCAGTGACGCACGGAGGAGGCTTGGTGGTGCTGGGCAGCCGAGGTCGAATAAGGCTGCCGTGGGGTCGGACTGGCCGTGCATGGAGTGGGGAACTGATCGCCGGCGTCTTCTATGTTTGCTGGCGGCTGGCGGAGGTGCATGGTGGCGTGGAGATGCACGGCTGCGCTGTTCACTGTGCTGCACAGGAAGCAACGATCGTGAGGTTGAAGACGACTGAAAACGACGTGTCGTTTTCGTCTATTGACAAAACGGCACGTCGTTTGGCTCAGATGGCAGAAACGACCAACGTTCAAAACGACATGTCGTTTTTACTCTTAGACAAAACGGCACGTCGTTTAACTCAAACGGCAGAAACCAATTTAGTTCAAAATGACATGTCGTTTTGATCTGCTGACCAAACGACATGTCGTTTAGTCAGCGCAGAAAATCAAAAAAATAAAAATAAATAAAAATAAAAATAAAATAAAATAAAATAAAAATTAGACAGGCAAAATTAAATAATGATCACATAAAATAAAAATAAAACTAGACAAATAAAATAAAATAAAATAAGATAAAGAAACTAAAATAAATAAAACTAAACAAGAGATAAAAAAAATCAAACATTAAAAGTATGTTGTGCATGTGAAGAACTTATTGCCCGGAAAATAAATCACAAGTTATAAAATCAAGCATAAACTATGCTTTTAATCAATTTAATTCACAACTTGGATTTATGCCTCTTAATCAATTTTTCCATCTAAAACCAATGATAAAATAATAAAACAATTAAAAATATATTGGTTTTAAATATGTAAAATATGCAATAATGCAGCTCAATTAAATGGCTGATAAAAACCATCATCAAAACGTTCTTATCACGTTCTTTGAAGATTCCATTTGAGAAAATGATTAACGGGATCTTTTTTACAACTTTTTATAAGTCTATGAAATGAATTATACTTTTATAAAATTAAAATTCATTTTTGATCAAATGATATGTACATTGATTTGATAAAAAATAAATTATAAAAAAATTATAAGAGAGTTATAGGTGTATATATCATTATTTAATATCTTTTTCATAATATTAGGTTGAAATAGTTACTTGGAGAACGGGAAGCCTTTCTTTTTTGGTCGTTTGTCTTAAAATAAGGAAAAATGCTTTTGTCATAAATGAATTACACAAAAATAAACTTATAAATCGATGTGATTTTATGTGATACGTCAAATTATAAAATTATTTTAATTATAAAATAGATCTAACGAATTCTATAAAATTACGTTAGTTTGTAAGTTTACTTTGTATAATCTCTTTGTGTCTAAAGTAGTTCTTATAACAAAATATTTTCACTATATCACAGGAATAGTCCAAGGAAGAATGGCGGATCCAAATAGGAAAAAAATCACTAAGAAGTAGGACATACAACAAGGACTTCTCAACCACTTTCCTTGCAGTTGTCAGCTGGTTCTTGACAAATCCGATCGGTGTTAATAATCTATATATAGTAAAAGGATTTATAACCTTTGCTGACCAATTTTTTGTTTGCGACAAGATTGACACAAGTTGGCGTATGAGGACGAGGAGCTTTTGGTTCTTCTTCCATCGATTATACCAGCTTGACGTCTACAAATTCAAGATATTTAATGTGGAAACAGAAAAAGAAAGATAAAATGGATTTTTTCAGGACAAAATAATTTTGGTTTGGAATAAATATAAATTATATTTCTGGTAAAGGAAAGATATGGACTTCTCAGTAATAAATTCCCACCTAAAAAAAGATGACCAATGTCATGTGCAGACTTTACATGATCAGAACTTCTACATACAACCTCCGGCGCCGATTCCGCGCGGAACTGCCACGTCAGCCTTTTTATTTTTTATTTTTTATAAAACAAATGAAATCTGAAAACCGGAGGAAAAAAGAAACAAAAAAGACAAACAAATCTCCTGCTCGAGTTGCTGAACCAGAGACCCATCCTCCGTAGACTCCGTTTGTGGTCGCCGCCGTGGACTGAAGAACCGGTTGTTGCGGTCGCCGTTTGTCACACATTCCGGATCTGAGCCGCCGTCGACGTGGGTCTGCTCTTGAATGCCAGATCTGCAACGCTCCACTGCCACGAGTTCTTGACTGAGCACCTCTGGTATTGCTTTATCTTCTTCTCTATTTTTCACTTTTTAACCAAATATACAGAACTGTTCGGGAATGTGGACGATATTTAACGTGTTTGGTTCGTTATTTTGAAAGGGTCCAAAATCTGCAACAAATAACTTTGACCATTAATTGAAAGGTTTCACACGAGAGTGGAGTGTTATTGCAGAGTAGGCCAAATGTATGCATGCTTCATTGTCCAGTACTCTAATGTATGCGTCCACTCTATAGCCCAGTACACTAGTTTCCCATTTATATTAATTGTTGTTGAGAAAATACGAGTTGTAGAATATCTAGTATCTTTTATAGTCTTTACCCAAAAAAGAGGCAGTCTTTAGAATGAGAAAAGTAATCGACGACCAAACTAATGGTCTGATGATTGTGGATTTATATGTAAAACATTCTGAGAAAGATAGTAAATATATGTATCAAACTTACTGACCCATTCACATCATTCAATTTTCATATGGACTTGCGAAAAAAGTTCATATAACTTTGAATTGACAACATTTTAATTACGTTAACAAATTCTTAAGTGCTATTTGGTTGGGTGATAGGCTACTTGAGACACCAATTAATAATAGTAATACTATAAAATAAATCTGCATTGCCATCCTTTTTTCTTTTTCTTTATGAAGAATTCTATTTCTAACAATGTTTATTGACCCATAATATAACTAATATTACAAGCACAAGTGAGGTGGTCTTACAATATCAGAACATTTTTTTAAAGTATAATTTCTCTCCATTATTGCTTAGCTCAATGGAATATTTTGATGTATCTATAGTCGTTGTTTTGGGTTATTGTGGCCCAAAATTGTTATATTTTGGTGTTACATAGATTTAATGTGTGTTTGAGTTATACAATATTGCTATTGACAACCTGTATTTGTCTCCCTCTCAGCATGAAAAAAGGAAAAGAACATCCATCCACCCTAAGACCATATTTGTGGGTTTTATTGAGGTACAAAAAAGAAGTCTTAAGATCATGTTTGTTGAATACAACTGGATGTACTAGTTATTTGATACAAGTGAGACTTTTAATAAACTTCAATTAGTACTGCTTCTAATATTGCGAGAGAAGTTTTAGTTTATGCAAGAGTGTCGAAGATTCTGAAATATTCAATTCAGGAAAAAAATTCAATTTGTGAAAAACAGTACAAATTGAGGAAACTGATGCTACCATTTATGTTGTAGGTCAAGGAATTAGTTTCGGGAGGTACAGTAAGAGGCATTTCAGAAGGACTTTTTACAAGATGTTATTAATGAAGCTCATATATTGACCTACAAGTATTTTATGAAAAGTGGTTCCTGAGACACAAGCTGATTCAGTAACTTGATAACGCATGGTCGTGGTTCACAATGGGACAAAATGAAAATATGTTCAGTAAAATGTGAAGGATCTTGCAGTTATACTGATTGTATAGTATTGTGTAATCAGGAAATATGTATGCCTGTGAAATGTTTATGGTTGCAGTTCATGTATGGTGATGTGTAATCAGGAAACTGATTTTTTGTAACCAATTCTAGAGGGGTTCGTGTCATGTGAAATACCCATGGATTCACCTCATTGCTATCTCTAATTACATAGTATTCCTCTGAGGTGAAGTCTCAATGTTGTATTGTGTTTGGGTTTTGACCTTTCAGCCGGAATAGAACTCGGCTATCATTAATCGTTAGTCTGAATGTCAGTTTTCCATTAATTTAAAACCATGTAATCGTTACTGGGAGAAGTACTCGGCTATCAGAACAGTGTAAGTGTATATATAATAGAAATAAAGAATTAGGTTGGTGGCAAATCAGACCCAGACTCTGTAACTGTTCTTGTTCTTATCAAGCATCATTGAAGAAATTTTTAATGGCTTTTGCAGGCCAAAAAAGAAGTCATAAGCTTATACGAGGCTCAGGTGCCTTCATCGTTTTATGTTCTTAGAAGAGTTGTTAGCATATATATATATATATATATATATATTAAAGGATGCATAAAACAAAAGTAGCGGAATACATGCATTATTCAGCGACCGTTAAATTGACTATATGGAGGTCAAATAACTCCAATACTTGGGACAAAAGGAGATGTCTTTAGTAAGGTACTAAGTTAATGCTAATTTTTGGAGATAATCAAACAAGATTGTAAGGAAACCGGATTGATAGAAAGATAGACACTTCCTTATAAATTATAGTTTGTTCTTGTCTCAAACAAGTTGTAAGTTCACAAGGCCTCTGGCCTTCTCAATTTTCATCAGCTTATATGAAACCAAAACTATTTGATCAATATATAAATTCTTAGAAGATCAACAGTGACTCAAATGTACATATCTGTTTAAAGGTTTGAAACAGTTATGAATCACTTGAGTACTGATTGATTGCAGATGGCAAAAGTAAACCACCTGTCCATCTGATAGTCTCTGAATTCAAACACCTACTAATATTTTTTTAACCATTTCCACCAATATTTCCGGTTCATAAAAATCTGCACAACACCTTTAAGTAGAAAACATATAAGTAAAGTGCCATTTTTACACAAGTTTCACAATTAATGATCTAATCCTACAAAAGGACTTTTTACATGAAACACTAATACATCAGGACTTTTTACAAAACACCAATACAAAAGGACTAATACAAAAGTCCTTTCGAAACACTAATACTAAAACAAAAGGACTTTTTACATTAAATTTATCCAAACCAAGCAAACACTAATACAAAGGTGACAACCCAATATAAACACAATAACTTTCGCTTATGCTTTTTTAGATTCTTTGCCATCTCTCTAACTTTATCTTCCCCTTTGCGAACGGCATACTCTCGTTGTAATATATCATCCCACCTCTTCCAAGCCTTATTATGTCTTGATAAAATGTTCTCCTATAGTAATTGAAATATATCCGCCCATACAAAGAATTCACACCTCGCATCTCCCTGCACATAGCACTCGGTGACTAACAATTAATTCAATATAACTTATTAACTTAATTCAATTATTGGACATTAACCATGAAGGAACAAAATCTATTTATTAATATTTCAATGAAGACAGAGACAAAGTTACTAACATAATCTTTTCTTATCTAATATTTCAATGATAAGAGATTTAAAATTATGTAACTTTAATTGAATTGTCAATATTTTGAAAAATCAAGAAGGTGAAGACAATTGCTTTTGTAGGGAGATTGAGAAATTGGATAGAACCTCATGATATTGAGTACTAATCAGCCTTTAAAATTGGATAGAAAAATGAAAAAAAAATAAAAAAAAACCTTGTCTCCTCATTTAAAATGTCTCCCAAGTGCAGAAGATATGTAGTTATTTATGGGAAGAGTACCAAGGTCGATTTCATAGGGATTAAAGCTTTTCAAAGAACTGAATCTAACCAGCAAGGGATGCAACAATTCCTTAGGCTATGAAACATGATGTGGAGTACCCAGATGTGGATAACATGGTTCATTTTGACTAATCATTTTTCTTAGAAAATATTCTAATAACATCTTAATTTTTGCAGTTCCAAATAGAGAGGAAGAGAAAAAAAAAAAACTCAAAACTGATTTTCTACTTTTGAAAGGATTTTAGTCAAACACTTAGGCTACGGGCTTCCTTCTTATAGGTTGTTCTCTCAATAGAGCTAGGATTTCCCAATTTCTTCAAACATCATTTTAGTCATGAACAAAATGTTTGGCTGATATATATAATTCAATACTCAAATCCAACTCTAGAATACCTCCATCAAATCAATACCAAACTATCATTAAGCATGCTAACAAAAACCCAAGTCTCATACAAACCAATAATACACCGTGCCCTTCAGTCAACGATGTATCAAGGATCAAGGAGTAAACTATGGGGAAGCATCATGTATATTTGATATAAAAAAAAAAAAAAAAAAACTCTCTGGATACTACTTGTGAATCACAGTGGAAACCACAAACCCTAGGAGACTCAACCCACTCAAAGAAATCCCGAGCCTAAGCTTAAGAAAATTACTCACACATCGTGAGTTGGTAATCAATGCGAGAAAGAAAAAGAAAATAAAATCAAAGCCGAGAATCTGAGAATAATCTGAAAAACAGCTCCAGAGGGCTCTCCTGAAATCCGCGCGCCCCCTCTCCTGCGAACCTTTTCCCTTCTTATGCTCCCTCTCCAACCCCTGCTCCACTCTAGCTCCCTAATATTCCATAAGTTGGTTATTCCCTCCTATTCCGTGCTGTTCGTCACTCGAGGCTAAGGCTGGAAGAAGAACAGAACAAGAGAGTGAGAGCAGTAGTAAACCGAAGGGGCAGTGAAAAAGCTAAGGTATTAACGCTTGAGTTTTATCTTCTTTTCTCTCTTTTTTTCTTCATAAAATGTGTAGTCGTGTGAAAGTGACCCTTTTTAAAAAAATAAAAGCCTTTTTAGGCTAAGTCACTTATTAAGCATCTTTCCTTTAGTAATGTATTTTAAACAAGCATATAACATCTTTTCAACCCAGAATCCCCAATCTTTATGTTTATTTAATACATTATTTTCACTTTATCAAACCTGTACACTGTTAGCCAAAGAAAGGGTGAAGGGGAAGAGCAGGGTATTCAATCACTATAACAATTGGGACTCTTGTAATCATATTATAAATAGCAATAATTTCTCCATCTCAAATAATCGGGGGTCCCATTTGCCATTCACACCTTCTTATACCCAACCCAAGGTATTAAACTAAAAATTATGCTAGTAAAAGAGAACATGCAGTAGCCAAGTTCGAGGTGTGATTGTCTTTGTTTTTTAAATCGCACCTTATAAATCATTCACCTCTTTCAAGAGCTGCGTGGTGCAGTGCCTGTTCACACCCTTTTGCAGCAACAAGTTCTTGTTCTGAATATAGGAATCAATCTAAAATTTTACCTCTGAGCTTCTGTTAGGACCATAAATGAATTAGGGGATCAGAAGATTACACTAATCCCACACACACATCTATGTATGAATGCATGTATTCACTTATGCGTGCATGCAAGCATGGAGAAGCTTACATGAAATTCTCAATGACAATTCAAAGAATTTTAATGGTGCATACAATGATATCTATTTAAAAAAATGAAAAATTAAATTGCAATTCATGCACGGTTAACTCATAACGCATTTGCTCAGGACTCAGGTTACAGTATATAATGATAAATTAGATAACATCATTCCAAACAAATTATTCTATTTTCTATCATCTTCCTAAGATTACTTGCCTCTCGAGTACTGAGATTAATACTTGCAACAGAGAGAATAAAATATAGAAAATATTACCACATGGAAGTCTCGAGCACTACGTGAAACAAAAAGAGCATAATCACCACAAGAGTCAATTCCATCCTGGAAGTGATGAAACAGATTCATACAATTAAATCTCGATCCATTAAATTTTTCTGAATAATTAAATAAAATATCCATGCTGTAAGAAATTCATTTTCCTTTTATCGGTGAACCCTACAATTCCAATACACATCCCTTAGAATCCATTGCTCATCAAATATTCAGTCCACTACTTTTTATTTTTCTTATGATTATTCACAGGGATTCAAGGTGACGTTATTAATCGAAGCTCAAAAATACAAAAGAAAATATAACAATCAGAGAACTAACCTGATTTTCCAGTCGGAATAATTTGAATTAGGGTTATGGTTAGGGTTAGGGTATCAACACTTTCTTCTCCTCACATTTCAGATCGGCCTTCATGAGTTCAAAGGAGGGTTTGTGGTTCGGTCTAAAGAACCGGCTTTGAGAGGTGGAGAGAGATACGAGGAGAAGAGGGTTGGATCAGACTAACCTGGAAGACGCTTAACCAGAGCTGAGCTGAATCAAGCAGAGAAGACTAACCCGACGAAGACGCTACTCCCACGAAGAGGAAGATGATGGGAATGGGGAGAGGATAAGAGTCTGAATCGAGCGGGAGGGTTTGGTGAATATGGGAGCTGACGATTCGGGGGGTTTTGATTTCAAAAACAAGACGACAACGTTTTGGTTGCCACGTAGGAGCCAGTTGCGCAGGTTCTCCAAACCTGCGGTTGTAAGTAGATTTTTTGTTATCAATAAGAATGTAAAAGATCATTTCACATTTCCTTGAGTACTCCCTCATACCCTATGCCATGTGTCCTTGACTTAAAAAAGAATATTCATCCAGGACTCTCACGAGAATATTCTCTATACGAAGTTGACACTTGACGTACGCTTTACCATAATCTCTCCATCCCGCACTGATGCGTTGTGAAAACGATGATATATAAAACAAAAATAATTACAAGTAAATCATGTAATTGACGACATGTTCACACAATTACAGAGAATTTTATTGTACTAAAAAATTACAAAATATACAAAATTTTACTGTTCCTTAAGTAGAAAAATATAATTTTTAATTTTTTTACAATATTAATTCAAGTAAAATGTCAGCGAATTCTCTATTTGCTCAAACTACCTGTCGAGCCTCGAGGAAAGTGTTTGCCTGAACTTAAGTGTCACACAAAACTTATCAGCCCAAACCTCCTTAAAAATCCGCCAAAACCATATCACAGCCTTGTCGTTTTGCCTCGTAGTTTTGTTTGTGAGTGCTGCCAATGGAGAGTCGGATTTCATACGTTTTCGGGTTACGGCTACGATATGGCCCATGGGCTTGGTGGTTCATTCGTTGGTGTATTGTGTGTGTGTGTGTGTGTTTGAACTTTTTTCTTCCCATTTTGTCCATGCTACCAGAGTTTAATTCTAAAGTGCCCTCCGCATTTGATATGACAACGTAGTCCAGAATTGTCTCTACAATTAGCCACTAGCAAACTAAAAGAATTCATACATCCAGTTGCCATTTCAATGCTTTTTTTGTTACTTACATATGTACGCAGAAAATATTCCAATATTCTCTGGTACTTGGCATAGATTTGATGATCATCAGAACATGTTCGACATAAAACGCCAAGCTTAAGGTCCCCATCGACTAA
>QEOT01007648.1:0-14808 GCA_003123785.1 Pterocarya stenoptera
CTCTGCACTCTTTCTCTTACCCGCTTGAGCCCATCGCCCAACGACCCCGTGAGCCCCAGGTTCATCTCCGACGGAATCTCCAGACCACAGCTTCGTCTCCCACCTCATCTTTCTAGCGTTTTTTTTTCCTCCCAGACCCACCCATTATCCCAGAAATAATCAACGGAAGAAAACGAATGCGAGAACCTTCCAGTTATCATAGAAATGAGTCATATATATCAGCTCGGTCTACTCTTGGCATTTGCTTGTGCTCTGCTCTGCTATTGACATTTCAGTCCTTTATTGTGATCAAAGGTCTATATGTGTTTGATTCTGTTAGGCAATCTTTTTCAGTGTAATTTGTGCTTCGATTGCACGTTACTTTTCCGATTTCCTTGCTATCTTGTTTCATGTTGCAGTTGTTTGCCATTTTGATTCTGCATTTTTTTGGGTATTTGATCTTTTGCTTTTGCGTTTTAAGCTTTGTGTTTTGGCATGGTATCAAGAGTCGGTTGCTAAGGTTCTTTACTTGCTTGAGTTTTTTTTTTTTTTACTCTCAGTTTTGTGTTTTGGCGTGCTCTGTGTTGTTCTCGGTGAACCCGACATGAAAGCTTCCTTGTTTTCGGTCTTTTCTTTCTGGGTTGGTGTTGTCGGCACCTCCTATTTCTGGTTTGAGTAGTTTCAGCACCCTCTGTCTCGGGCTTGAGCAGTTTCGACACATTCTGTCTCAGAGAAGTGGTGTTCCACTCTGTTGGTGGTTCTTAAAATTTTTTTCTATCCCTCGGGGGTCTGTTTTAGGCTTTTGGTCCTCTCTGTTGCTGAAGTTGTGGATTGCGGCGCTATCTGAGTTCTTCTTGTGAACTTTCGGCGTCATTTTGGGTAAGGAAAGCATTCAGTGCTTTCTGGGTTGTGGGAAGAGTTTTCGGTGCTGTGTGATTTCTTCTGGCTTTCGGCGCCGATGAAAGTTATCGATTTTGATAAAAATAGAAAATAATAACAGAGCAAATGAAGCAGAGGAAGAAGATGTAGAAAATACTTTCTGTGTATTTTGATAAACGTGGTGCTTACAATGCAGTAATACATGTACATATATACATTGCAAAAAGGAATAAAAGAATCTGATCCTAACAAACTTTAGTACAGAGAATCAAAACAGAATGATAGCTCATCCATTTGGATTTAATCTAAAAACTTCTCTTGATTCCACATTCTGCTGATGAGGTATAGCTGAGCTGTGAAGGCCCGTGTCTTGCATTGCTGATTGTGTTGCTGCTGTGTACATTCTAACATCCCCTCGCAAGATGGAAAGTGTATGTCAATAACTCCCATCTTGAGCAAAAGGGAATTGAACAATGGAGAATGAAGAGATTTTGTGAGAATATTGGCTATTTGAGAATTGAAAGGAGTATAGGCAGTAGAGATGATGCCTTCTTGAATTTTATCATGAATTAGATGACAATCTAATTCTATATATTTGGTTCATTCATGGAAAATGGGCTTGGCTGCAATGTGTAAGGCGGGTTTGCTATCACAATGAAGAACAGCAGGTTAAGTGTGAGAGATAGTGAGATCAATAAGAAGGTATTTTAACCAAACAATCTCACATGATGTGGCTGTCATTGATCGATATTCTGCTTCAACTGAACTTCGTGAAATGGTTGTTTGTTTCTTAGATTTCTAGGATATGAGTGACTTGCCAAGAAACACACAATAACCAATGGTGGACCTCCTTGTATCTGGGCAAGATGCCCAATCCGAATCACAATAGGCAGTGAGTTGGCAAGATGATGAAGCAGCAAAGAATAAGCCTTGACTTGGAGATTTCTTGACATATCTTAGTACCTTGTATGTGGCTTGAAGATGAGGAACACGAGGTGCTGCCATATATTGGCTGAGTAAATTCACTGAATATGATAAATCAGGTCGAGTTATGGTTAGATAGAGCAGTTTTCCAACCAATCTTCTATACTCAGCTGGATCATGAAGTAACTTCCCTTCATCTTTGGAAAGTTTGAGATTTGGATCCATAGGAATCAAACTAGGTTTGCAAGCAAGCAAACCAGAATCATGCAAAATGTCCAAGGCATATTTACGTTGGCATAGTTGGATCCCAGTAGAGTTTCGAGCCACTTCCAAGCTTAGGAAATACTTAAGGGAATCGAGATCTTTAATTTTGAATTTGGTATCTAAGAAACTCTTGATTGCTGAAACTTCTTGAAGATCATTAGAAGCCACAACAATATCATCAACATATACAAGCAATGCTATAAAAGAGTTGCCAATTCTTTTGGTAAAGAGACTGTAATCAGCCCGTGATTGAGTGAAACCAAAGTTAATCAAAGAGGAGGAAAATTTGGCATACCATTGTTGAGAGGCCTGTTTAAGGCCATATAGACTTTTATTCAATTTGCAAACTTTGTTTTGGCCTTGAACCAAATATCCAGGAGGCATTTTCATATAGACTTCTTCTTCTAATTCCCCACGTAGAAAAGCATTGTTGACATCAAATTGATAGAGGGTCCACCCTTTGATGGCAGCAATAGCTAAAAAGGTTTTCACTGTTACAAGTTTGGCAACCGGGGAAAATGTTTCATGATAGTAAAGTCCCTCTTGTTGAGTGTATCCTTTGGCAACTAAGTGTGCCTTATGTCTCTCCACAGTCCCATTTGAGTGATATTTGATTCGGTAAATCCATTTAGAACCAATAGCCGTTTTTCCAGCAAGTAGATCAATAATGTCCCAAGTATTGTTCATCTCTAAAGCACTAATTTCAGTATCCATAGCTTTGCACCATTCCACAAACTTCACAGCTTGGGAATAAGAGGATGGTTCAGAATGTCTAAGGATGGAGGTGGCAAATGCAGCATGTGTTGGTGACAATTTATCAAGTGATAAAACTGAAGATAAAGGGTAGGAACAAGTATTATGTGAATTACCTTTAGGCTTGGAGCTGGACAGTGAAGGAGAAGTCACATTGGCTTGTTGACAGTAGTAATTTTGCAGGTAAGATGGTTGCTTCTTTGGTCCATTTGATCGACAAGGAGGAGGCTGAATGCATGAAGAAATGCTTGGTGAAGATGTAGTGTCGGAATCAATTAAAGGGAATGATTGTGAGTATGAAGGTGTAAGAGAAGTTTGAATGGACTGCTAATTTTTATATGGAAAAATATGCTCATAAAAAATTACATCTCTTGAGTGAAAAATGGAATGAGTTTCTAAGTCCAATAATTTGTATCCTTTGATTCCAAAGGGATATCCTAGCAAGAGACATTTTTGAGCACGGGAATCAAATTTTTGACGATTGTGTTTTAAGGTGGAGGCATAGCAAAGACAACCAAAAATTTTCAAGTGAGTATAGGTTGGTTGGGTGTTGAAGAGAAGTTGATATGGTATTTGATTTTGCAAATTGGGAGATGGGGTTCTGTTAATAAGATAAGTTGCAGTCATCACACAGTCATTCCAATATAAAATAGGAATTCCAGATTGGAATTTTAAGGCACGGGAAACATTTAGTATGTGTTGGTGTTTGCGTTCTACAACCCCATTTTGTTGGGGGCTTTCAACACAACTCTTTTGATGGATGATCCCTTTGTCCGTATAGAATTCTATCATGGCAAATTCAGGTCCATTGTTGGATCGAATGACTTTAATTTTTGTTTAAAACTGAGTCTTTACAAGAGAGCAAAAGGATTTTAGAATGATTTTGGTTTAAGACTTGTTATGCATTAAATACAGCCAAGTTGCTCGTGAGAAGTCATCGACAATTGTTAGAAAATATTTGGAGCTATCATATGCTGTTTGGGAACAAGGGCACCATATATCACAATAATTAAGGTTAAAAGGTTTCTGTGCTCGAGTGTCACTAATTGGAAAAAGTAGTCTATGATGCTTAGAGAGATGACAAACAGAACAAGGCACATTTTCATTAATAAAATTCAGATGTGGTAAGTCTTTTTGCAATAATGAAAGCTGAGAATTAGATAGGTGACCCATCCTAAAATGCCAAAAATTATGGTCATTTTGAGGATGAGAAACAGAAGCAGAAATGAGAGGTTTGTTACAAGATAAAGCATTGAAAGTAGTAGTAAGGGCTATTGAAGGTGTTTCTGTTAAGGTGAGATGATATAAGCTATTGTGAGATTCACATTTCCCAAACGTGCTCCAAGAGGAAAGGTCCTGCACAAAATACCATTAGTGAAAAAGATAAAACAACAAGAAATTTCTTTAGTTTTCGGGCTGAAAGAAGGTTAAAAGTAAAGGATGAAATGCACAAGACTTCCTTGAGGATGATAGTATCACTGAGTTGGACAATGCCTTTATATGTCACTTTGGCTTGGTTACCGTTTGGTAATTTAACTGTGAAAGATACTTTGAGAGGTGGGGATGTATAGATAGAGGTGCAACAGATCATATGATCAGTTGCACCTGTGTCTATAATCCAAGGAATGGTGATAGAAATTGCAGGATTAAAAACTGGAAAACAAGAAATGTTACCCGTCATGGTGGATGCCGAGGGATAAGATGGTGTGTTGGTGTTCTGAACTTGATTGGCAGCAGGTTCTGGAGTTTGTGATTGAAGCAAAACTACAAGATGTTGATATTGCTTTTTAGTGAGAACACTCAGAGACGGTTCATTGATTTGATCTTGTTGTGAGAGGCTGACTTGGTTTGCAAATGAGTCAGGTCCTTTGGCTCAATTGGATAGCTTGTGGCCTGGTGGATAGCCATGAAGTTTATAGCATCTTTCAATAGTGTGACCAGCAAGATTGCAATGGGTACAAACAGGTTTCTCAAGATGTGGGTTAGCTTTGAAACATTTATCGAAAGAGTGGCCAAGAATTTTGCAATGGCTACAGAATGATTTATCTCTCTTTTGGGAACCAAAATATTTTGGAGGATCTCGGGTATTTGAGAAATGAGTCGTTGAGGCTAAAGCAAGTGTATCATTCAAATTGGAATTATTTGAGATTTGTTGACGCTTTTCTTCTTGTTGAACAAGAGCATAAACTTCACTCAAGCTGGGTGTTGGTTTGATTAGAATAACTTGGGCTTTGATGTTGGTGAAAGAATCATGGAGTCCCATGAGAAACTTCATCATCCAATCACGCTGCTGGTTTTCAAGAATAGCTTTCATGGTTCCACAAGTACAAGAAAGGATGGAGTCAAAGTTAATAAGTTCATCAAGTAAACCTTTCAACTTCAAAAAATAGAGGCTGATTGAATCATCGCCTTGAGTAAGAGAATGAATGGACTGTTTTAATTCATAAATTCTGGGTTCATTATTTTGTACAAAGCGTTGCTCTAACTCAAGCCATAGGGCATGAGTTGTCTCAACATACACAACACTATTCTTAATTTTGAGGGACATAGCATTTTGGAACCAAGTCACAACCATGTCATTACATTGAAGCCATGGTTCCAATAAGGCATTATTTGGAGAGGTGGGTTCACGAAGGGTTCCATCAATGAACCCTAATTTCTTCTTGATTTGAAGGGAGCGACGAAAGGTGCGAGCCCATGAATGGTAGTTCTCGGCAGTGAGAAGGTGGTTTGTGAGTAAGGTTACAGGACCATCATTTGGGTTAAGGTAGTATAGGCTGGAAGTGTCTTTAGGATTGGTATTGGTTTTATTAGAAGCCATTATGGCTCTGATATCATATCGGTTTTGATAAAAACATAAAATAATAACAGAGCAAATGAAGCAGAGGAAGAAGATGTAGAAAATACTTTCTGTGTATTTTGATAAACGTGGTGCTTACAATGCAGTAATACACGTACATATATACATTGCAAAAAGGAATAAAAGAATCTGATCCTAACAAACTTTAGTATAGAGAATCAAAACAGAATGACGGCTCATCCATTTGGATTTAATCTAGAAACTTCTCTTGATTCCACATTCTGCTGATGAGGTATAGCTGAACTGTGAAGGCCCGTGTCTTGCATTGCTAATGTGTGTTGCTGCTGTGTACATTCTAACAGAAGTGTTTCCTGGTTTGGAGAAAGATTCTATTGAAGAAAAATCTGTAAGACCTGGACGAAACTGAAGATGCATTGAGATAGACATAAACTGAAACTGATTCTCTTGATATTTTTTTTGTTTGATGTGGATTTGTTTGTTTCTTGGTAGTCTGATAGACGTGATGTTTTTACTTCTTTTGGTTCGGATATAAAGATGGAGAGATGAGGTGGGAGACGGAGCTGTGATCCAGAGATTCCGTCGAAGATGAACCTGGGGCTCACAAGGTCGATGGGCGATGGGCTCACGCGGGGTAGAGAGAAAACGTGTAAAGGAACCTTTGAGAAATAAAGAAATGAACCGTTGCTTGCTGTGTTTTAAAATCAATAAAGTATTATGCCACGTCGAGCGGGATAACACAACGGGATATCAGAGTGGGGCGAGTAGCAAGCTCCTTATCTAAAATATAAGGCAAACCTCTCTCAGATCCATTTTATTATAGAAGATAAGCTGGTCGATTTATGTACTTAACTCTTACAAGACCTGATTTATCCTTTTTTGTTCAATTGCTAAGTCAGTATGTTGCAAATCCTAATGACACTCATCTGGCAGCTGCTCACCGTGTCTTAAGGTATATCAAAAGCAATCATGGTAAATGGTTATTCTTTTTCCATCAGCAAATGATCTACAAATTTTTTTTTTTTTTTTATAGGAGCAAATGATCTACAATTGAAGGCATTTTGTGATGCTAATTGGGCCGCATGCAGAGATAGAAAGTCCATTACTGGCTTTTGTGTGTTCTTTGGGCAGTCTCTTATTTCATGGAAATCAAAGAAACAAAATACAATTTCTAGATCTACAACAAAGGTTGAAAATATCACGTCATGACAACTACAACATGCAAGATTACTTGGCTGCAACACTTGTTACAAGATTTACTAGTTCCACAGTCCAAACCAGCAATGCTCTTTTGTGATATTCAAGCTGCTCTTCACATCGCAAATCTTCTTTCGCCCGTACAAAACATTGATTTTAATATTGTTCAGGAAAAACTGTTAGCAGGATCTCTGAAAACATTGCATGTTTCCTCTATACATCAGCTCGCTGATTTTGACTATAACCCCTCCTTGGTTGTAATTCATTTTCTAAAATATTCTCTCCAAGATGAGAGTGTTCTTAACATTTTCACTCCATCTTGAAGAGAGGGGGGGGGGGGGTATATAAGTCAAGCTGTATATAAAAAATAGAGACTTTTTTAGTTCTGTTTCTGAAATTACCTCAAGAACTCTGTTTTCGGTTTATCTGTTTCTTGCACAATCAAGATTCTCGGGTTGTAGGCATCTCGGTATTACTCAGATTACTTTCATAAATGGGTCTTTTCTTGTCTTGCCTAAAATAATACCTTCTAACTTCATTGTTTTCTATATTTTTAGAGGATGGCCACATGTTTTTCCTGCATGTGATAATTTAGCTTCATATTTTGAAAAAATAAAATTCCTATTTTTGATAGTTGTTATAAAACTCTGCACTGAGGAGGGGAAGGGCACGTAGGGGGACTGAAACATATGTACCATCCGAGCCCTGCAGGAAAGATTTGTATCCGAGGAAGAGATAAAAAGCAAGTTGAGCGATTGGCTGGAAAGCATTGCCGACATTGTTTCCTTCCTAGTAAAGTGGTTTGGAGTGAGAAGAACCAGGAAGGCAGTTCTCGTTCTGTAAATTGAATTCATTTTGTGGGTTTGGACTGCCTGAAAGCATGCAAAAATGGAGGAAATAAAGCAAAGGAAGAAGACTCATGTTGACTAGCCCTGCAATCGGCAAATAACACAACGCAAACCCAGTACAGCCTATCCCAGAGGTGCATGGCACACTTGTGAAACTGTTCTTTAACAAAGTATCTGGACATAGTAAGCTATTTCTTTATTACAACAATGTATTCAAATCATATCGAAAAAGCATCAGATAACCACATTTCACCCATCTTACTGGAATTGCAAAGCAACATATCGGGTCATATCATTTCATTGCTCCCATCAAATCGAACTTAATAATACCAACCATTAGGATCAAGAGATCCATCTGATCTTGAGCTTTTTCCAAACGGCTTTCATACTTTTAATTTTCGAAGAGACCCACCTCCTGAACACGCAAATCCTGAATCTAAAGCAACAACATAAGCAACACAAATTGGTAAATGATAAATTATAAGAATTCAGAAGTCCCAGTTTTGCAAAACTAAAATAAAGTAAGAGAAGAAGTTCTCCCAATTGTCTTACAAACTTCAAATTATTGAAACAAATTGTTTATAATAATACCTTGGTCTGATTTATACTCGGCGGTAAAAGCACGCCGCCCTTTCTGCTTCNTGCTGGGTTTGCGCAAATCATTGCCTGGGTTTCGATGGTTTTGATCATTTTGCTGATTCAGGGGCGGTGTTTTGCAGTCGATTATGGTGTTTTCTTGTTGAATTGGGCTCTTGGGAGGCACATTAAGCACGTTCTCCATTAAAATTACAGCGGGGTTTCCTGCCTGTGAAAAAGAAAAAGCATCACCGACTCTAATTAACCATCTTGAAATTAATGTGAAAGACTTGGACAGAACATAAATGTACAGTGAAGAAAGCAAAAGGGAATTGAATTACGTATTCTGTTCTGATTATGAGAGAGAGAGAGAGAGATACTGGGGTATAGAATTCGAAGTGAAATTCAACTGAGGAGGAGGAGGAGGGAGGCAATTTGAGTAATGGAGATGACCGTTGGGAGTACCCAACGGTCGAATTTATGCTTTGGATGAGACTGGCATTCAAATAAAGTAAGTTGGCCCTCGGGATATAGGGCCAGTCCAAAACTAGCCACCACCACCTCCGCATTTGGGTCGTTGGGGCTTCAGGATTGGACCAAACATAATGCTTTCTTAAAAAAAAAAAAAAAAACAACAAGCGAAGTCCTGTCCACTACTGTTTAATAGAAAAACAGAAGGCTTGTGTTAGCTCAAACTTTTGAAAACAAATAGAAAAAAAGGTCATGCATATGCCACACAATTAAGACAACACCAAACATAATCTCACCGCTGCATTGCCTGCTTATAAGCTATGTTCTTGTGGCTTTCCTGAGCCCAGTTGTTAATGGATCTAGAAGCAAAGGAGATGCTATCCTTCTTTAATATTTGACCATCGACTTACACAAGTATCACCCCTTTAGTAATAGAGCACAATTTAATTTGCACGTGTTAATTTCTTAATTATAAATCTCAAGATTCCCATATCTTTTCTGATTTTTTTTTTCTAACCCGTTACAGTACACTCCAAATGACACAGACCCAATTTACTCCTTTGATTTTCAAGCTCTTTTTCTCTAGCAGTTTTTGGTGGTAATATATTAAAATGTTTGATTAGGAAACAATAGCCTTGAATTTGACAGATTTTTCTTATAAAGATTAATTATATATGTCGTTCTTGATGGGTTTTTGCTTTTCTGTTGCATGGTTAATTAGGATCTTTCTACGTATATTATATGTATGTTCGATTTTGCTCTTGATGTACATTGTCGAGCTCTTTTTAAGTTCTAGTATCTTTGTACATTGGGCATTGATATCATGATTCTTATTATTTTTACACCAAGCGGACGAAAGTCAACTTCTCCTTTTAAAATTATATATATCATATTATTATCTCATTTTATCCTACTAAATAAGATAGAGTATATTTATTACTATTAAATAATCATTTATTATATTTTTTTATCATTTAATAATAATAAATATATTTCATACTATTTAATATGATTAAAATATAATGAGAGTGTGGTGAATATTATTACCTTTACAATAATTAGTAATAATTACTAGCTGATCTAATGTGATGTCGGATTTGATGTAAGTAGATATTAGATGCTAAATCCATAGAACTATCATAATTCTACTCCTACATATGTAGCTTTTATATATAGCCAGCCTATACCTGGAGAGGACAAAGTACGCAGCCTTTCCGGCTCATTACTCTGCTTGCACTTATTGGTTTGCTCCCACGGCCATAGGACACACAAGGGAATGTGATTATTTCAAACATAAGTGAGAAGAGAATATGTATTTATTTTTGTTTAGGTAAAAATAAAAAAGAATTAGTCTCTTAAATATTTTATCTATGGAGTAAAAGTCATCTCCTCCTCTAGAGTGTAGGATTTGAAATCTCTACTTTAAGCAGAGTGTGATCTCTCAGATGGTTTGTCTGTAGAAAATTATAGAAATTAAGACCATATCAATCATAAAAAAATTTATATACTGGTGGAGTCCAAACCGTAAGTACATAGTTAACTTATAATATAGAATTTTTCATATATATATTAAGTCACAGCTGTAATTTTGTTTTCATGAATGAATGAAGTTCATTTCTTATCAAAGAGAGAGAGAGAGAGAGAGAGGGAGAAAGAAGGGAATGAGTTAATTCTGCTAGCAGCTCCAAGCAGTAGTACTGGATGTGATATTTAATCCATCATCTTCATCTCGAGTAATCGTAATTTCTCAAATGATTTTTCAAAATGTGTAGGATTCCTTTTGATAAAGTATCTAATTACATAGCCACATGCATGCATGCATGGTCTAAAGGCAGGAATCTTAATTATTAATTACCTCTCTGTTTTTTTGGCAATTATGGATAGAGTTTGGCTTCCCACTTCACGTAACCCATGCAATCAAGAGATCATCGAAGATATGAACCATTCTATATATATTTCCCATGTTTTCCAAATGCGAAGCAAGATAATTTCCAAAGTCTCAACCAAAAACGTCGGTCCCTAACTCCTTGTATTAATGCACGCATCCACCACAGAAACATGTCATGATCATAACTAAACTCAGACATGCATGATAATTAGCTGTCTTTCATTTGAAACTCGACCGAAAAAAGGAAAAAAGAAACTCAACCCAAAAACATTAATTAAATAATTAACAAATTATATATAGGAAAATCATGTACAGCAACGTGAGGGGACGATATCGTGAAGAAATTCCCTGGTTTTCTTTTTTTCTTATGGGTTGGCTCAAAGTAATTAAGCTGTGGTCAACCTTGTTTGGCGCAACGATTGACAGTGACACGAGGGTAATTACCAACCAATGGCACATGTGTTCAGTGGACGTACCACTGTTCAGGCCTACACGTCCAAGCAACCGTGGATCTGAATCTGATACTTTCAGAAGCTTGCAGAGAACTTTTTGAGTGAGCAAGCGTAAGGAGCAAGAGATCCATCTGCTATTTTTTTATAACTTTTATATATATATATATATATATGGGAAAAAGTAGTGAAGGCGTACATCTTTCTTCTCAGTTTAAAAGCAAACTGTCAAGGAGTAAAAAAACCGGATTAAAAAACCCAGAAATATATGAGTTCCACTGAAGCAAGAAGCTTTTAATTCCCTTGCATTATTTCAATAGAACAGAGAATCATTAGCTTCCCTTAATTACATTGTAAGCAGAATGATGAGCATTTTCAATGCTTGTGCAGTGCATGCGTGCAGGTTTCTTTAGAGTTGACAGAGATCAGGAATGGAAGTGTGCACTTTTTTCTCAGTTTTTTTTTTTTCTTTTTCTTTTTCAGTCTCTTTTCATTAACTGCGAATAATACAGTGCGTAAAAGGCCCTGAGGTTCTTCTTAAATTCCTGAACTTCCAACCAACTACTGATTTTTTTTTCCCTGAGCTGCAGTCTCAACTTTCAACCACTCTCTGCCTTGCTCTCTCCAGGAGTCTCCACTTTACTTACATATGTCATAAATACGATAATTACTTTCTGTAGTCATTCAACAGCTAGTAACCTACTCCACCACTACATCTATATATTCATTGGGTAATGATACACTTACCACCATTTCACTACTCATTTACTATTTATATTATATTTGAAATTTTTTATTTTTTTATCATTTTCTTTTAACTATTTTTTTAACATCCTTAATCATTAAGAAAAAATTAAAAAAATATATAATTTTACTAATAATCACTTTCTTAATCATTAAGTAAAATAAAAAATTAATAAAAAAATCAAATAAAAAAAAAGTAGTAAATAAGTAGTAGGAGGGTGGTAATTCTATCATTTTCCATATTCATTATATATTTGCATGAAATCTTTCTTGTATTACTCAAGTTTTATTGAGAAAGCGTATGATTGTGTCATGTCTCTTTTTTCTTTTTAGGCCTGAACCAGATCCATGCCTGAATTTCTGTAACGTATGCAGTTTCCATTTCTGATGCATATACGACATTTGATCTCGACCATTTTCCCTGCTGCAGGTACCAGATATTTCCTTTTCAATGAAAACTTTCCGGTTTTTTTTTTTTTATTATTTAAATATTTTTTTATTTTTTATGAAAATAGTGTCATTTTATTAATAATTCAAAATTATAACTATTGACTTATCAATACATGAAAAATCTAAACTATAAATCAAACTACGCAGTAGTTATGGGGCTTCTTCACATACAAATTACTTTGTGGCGGATATTGTCTTAACTTCTAAAAACTTTCTCAAAACAGAGAAAGCGTTTTATAGAAACAGAACTTGCAGGCTCCCTCAATCCTCCTAAAGAGGATGAGTATGGGACATATGTATGGATATTAAATCTAATAGTCTATTTTTAATAAATTAATTACTAAACTAAACGAATTAACTACAACTAAACTCATTAACAACAAACAGGACTACAAGCACTAGTGAGAATCCAGACGACACGCCCACCGCAAGTATCGGCATCTCGAATACAGACTAAGCGAATACCCAATTAACTTACGGACCACAACAGCCGGCCGTATGAAAACTTTCCGGTTAAACTTCAAAACTGGGATATATTAATGTCTCCAAAAACAAACATTAATCGACGTTGATTTATAAACCACTTTTTTCTAATTTCTAACATAAAAGACAAAAAGAATGGGAGAAATAAAGAAGAATCATGAAAAGCATGAAGCTGGTCAGTTTTCATTTTTGTGCAATGTAACCTATGACCTTTTTTCTGGCATTAAGATATGTATATATGTATGAGAATCTAGGGCTCTTAATTGGCAACAAAGTTAGAAACTGCAAGAATAGAATATTCTAAAGCTATTGTCAAATTTGCCAAAAAGCCGTAAGTTTGAGATCTAGCAATGTTGAAAACATGCATGGTCATGAGACTTCATGAACATCCAAATTAATGAGTGGAAAGACTTTTGAAGGAAGCGTTTGGTGAAGAATAAAGTAGCTAGCTAGCAAGGGTTGAAGCTCATAAGGTACACGTACATGAGGCTGATGATCTACAGAGTCATAACTCGGGTCCAAAGCCAAATTAGGCATCATCATGGCCGGCCATCATCATCATGATCGTGGCCATGCTAACTCGCCGCGATGCTCTACATTTTTGGAAATCATTCATGATGCTTGCCTCCCCCTCCTCGCGTGCACGTAAAGAGAACTAGAAAAAAGCCCCTTTATCCAACACAAATCTTTCTTTGCCTATTAATTAACATATTAATTTCTGAAATCCTTGGAAAAGAGAAAAGAATAATATGTCGCACTTTGTCACTACTTATCTATCCACTATCAAAAAGCCTTCTAATAAAGAGATATTATATATATATATATATATACACACTAAGGAACGGTCCCGGGTGCGTTAGTCTTGGGGTACACCTGACATATATAATGATTTAAATAAAAAAAAATGAAAAAGTCAGTAACTTATTTGTCTGAAAAAAGAAAATACAAGATTAAAGAAAGATAAAAAATAAAGATTAAAAAAAATCTAAATTTCAACAAAGAATGAGCATTGGTCTGCATACATATAAGATTATCTATTTACTCTCTATATAATAATAAAATATTATTAATTTAATCATTTTTTTATTTTTTATTTTTATCACATTTTATAGTTCTAATAATTATATTCTAATCCAATTAATAATATTCAATATTAATATTAATAATTATTATATTCTAATTAAATTAATAATTAATATTATATATTGAGTGTTTTAAGTATTTTATTAGTTAAATTTACATAAAGTTTAATTTTACAATGAGAATGCTCTAAAACGTTTCTGTTCTAAAGAGTAAAGTCATTTTCGTTTTTTTATTTTAAAAAAATTGAAATAAAAGAAAGGAAAATGAATACATTGTCATAACAAAAAGGATATAAAAAATAGACGTCAATTCATGTGCGTTGCAAGGCTATTAAGGACATTTTAGTAAAACATGATTTTTCATTAAATTTTACAAGGGACCTACACATCAAATGATCAAGGATTTTAAGAACCTTTTGATAAAACATGATATTTCATTAAATTCTACAAGGGAGCTACACATCAAATGATTAAGAGTTTTAAGAACCTTTTAGTAAAACAAGACTTAACAGAGAAATAAAAAAAATTGCTATTTACAGTTAAATAATCACTTATTATAATAGAGTAGATATATAGATTGAACCTCGGTAAATAAGTGGAATATGGAGGTTAGTTTTGCAATACGTAAAAGATAGAAATTAGGAGCAGCAGGGGAAGGCATTTCACATGAGTACCTCAGAAAAGATTTCTGTTACACATGAAATAATTCTTTTCTCGAAAATCCTCTTCTAATGGGATAATTGGGCCTCGTTTATTTTCTGAGACGAGATGAGATGAGATGAAAGTTAAAAAGTTGAATAAAATATTGTTAGAATATATATTTTTCTATTATATTTATTTTGAGATTTGAAAAAATTGAATTGTTTATTTTATTTTATATAGAAATTTAAAAAAATTATAATAATAAGATGAAAAAATTTTAAAATTTTCAAAATTTTAAATTTTGATTTTGAAAATCAAACAATTCCCAGGCACGTGATTGAATATATATGAATTTTACAAC
>QEOT01007649.1:0-13732 GCA_003123785.1 Pterocarya stenoptera
CGTTTGTAGTTGGGCATTTTCAGCTTTTACCAAAGTTCAGTTCATTTGTGCCGTTGAGTACATTGTATTTGTAATTCTATGGTCATATCTTAACGAACTGAAAAAATAAATCATGTATAATTACTTATGTTAATCGTTTGTGCAGGCATAATTTTTTTTTAAAATGTGACAATCTCAAAGTCAATAACCTAATGTACAAAGTGTGAAACATTTATTATTTTAAAATTAATATATATACATGATTTCATCCTTTTATACTGCAGCGTGCGGATGAACGAAGCTTCTCAATAGAAGCATGGGCTGAAAGACGATAGAGTCGGTGTGCAGAGACTGCTTAGCAAACGCCAATTTTGTACTGTAAGAAAAATCTCATGCACCAAAATTAAATATATACATAAATCAATTTATTTAAAAGCAATACATATATAGGCCCACGAATCATATCCACGCAACGTGTGGGCAGCTCCAAATCTTCGTTACAATGATTGAGTTTTTGTTTCTGTGTTGTATGTCACAGGCATCAGAAGCCACCGACACTGAATTAGAAGGGAAAACAAATAAAAAGAAGAAGAAGAAGAAGATATATTTAGAATTATAATAGCAACAAAAAAAAAAAGATTAGAAAAATATGTACTGAAAAAAAAAAGGGTTCATGTGCAAGTTTAGCATGAATACGTTTAATTTCTTCTTGCTCATAGTAAGTTTACTGCGGTAAAGAGTTCATTAGGATTGCATGGGCACCAAATTAATAATTGTTTAAACAAAATTAATATTGGGATTATAGGTTTGATCCTTGATTATATTGCTACGAAAAATTCTTCTTATTAGCCATTATTTATCACTCCACACCCTATAAAAAAAACACATCTACACTTAAGAAAAACATCCACACAATCTATAAAAAATAAAAAAATTAAAATTAAAAAATCACATTATGTGTGAGGTGTGTGATATGAACAGTTGCTGATTTGTAGCAAGACTATTGCTATTTCACTTTTGGTCCTCCTTAATTAGATTGCTATTGCAATATTTCGCTTCCTCTTGGTAACCAGGATCATGTCTTTCAATGGTCTTGAATTAACGATTGTGACCAAAACGTAAATTTGTGAGAAGAAGTAAATATTTTAACTTTGCTCTTAACTTTTACGAATAGCACATAGGAGTTTTTTTTTTTTTTTAAAGAAATAAAGAATACAAAGAAGAATCAGCATTCAAACTGAGAACCATTATTATGACACTATGCTTGTTTTATCATCAATTGTCTCATTAATCCTCTAATGAACATTTTAACATATAATAACAAGAAAATATGAAATTATTATAATTTAAGATTTCTAGTGTTAAACATTTAAAGCAAGATTATGGGAAGCAAAGAATTCAATCATGTACATAATATATAATGAATAAATCTACTCAACCTCCGGTTCAGTGACCACACTCCACACCCCTGACGTAGTGTGACCCAGTTCTACCCCACGTAACGGTTTACTTCATTCTCCATCTTCTCCCTCAGACATTTCACCCCCGTTCTCCATCAGTCCTCTCTCCCTCATTCTCCATTAGTCCTCTCACCCTCGTTCTCCCTCAGTCACCCTCGATTTTTCAGATTTCAGAGACCTCTCACCCTCGTTTTAAGCCCAGACCTCTCAACTCTCCACTCCACTCTCCCTCTTCTCCCTTCGAACTCTTCTCTCTCACGCCTTCTTTCTCACCCCGAAGCCCTCACCCCATTCAGTCCCAAACCCTAGAAAAATTCCTCCCCTCACTCAACGCAGTACTCTCCTTCTAGATTTTCTAGAACATTTGACTCGAAGCCCTTCTCTCTCTCTCACCCCTTCTCTCGTAGTAGTATTCTCAAAATTTTGACCGGCATTCTCAGCAACCGCCATGATCACGCAAGCCGCTTGTATCAACAATTGTCCTTTCAATTGTTTTCAGATTTGTCTGTAATAATTGGGTATAGCTAATCAGGTCCATAATCTTGGAAATAAACAAACAAACAAAAAATTACAAATTATATAGACCCAGAAGAATATAGTCCTGAAAGAACACGTACCTGGCTTATCTAAAGCATTTGCATTGAAATCAGACGGAACCCACCTCAAGATCGTTTAGTTCAAGTGATTAGAAACCCAAAACCAACAAGAAAAAAATGAAATAAATTAATTTGCAGAATTATAAGAAAGTGGTTGAAGGCTTGAAGCGAAATAGAACACAATTTTTTTTGTTTTTTTTGTTTAAGTTATATATACGGAGTATTGTGTTTACAGAGTTTTTTCACATTAGAGACAAAGAAAGAGATAGGAAATAGGTGTTTATTCTTCGGATTTTCTATTCAAGTTGCAGTGCCTTTCTGGACCCAATAAATCTACTCAACCTCTGGGGGTCTGGAGAAGTGAAAAAGAACGCAGGGGGTTTGGAGAATCGAAGAAGAACGCGGGGGTGGGGGAAATTGAAATGATCTAGGACCAAAAGGCACTTCTCCGCACGTTTTCTCTCTTTTTTTATGGAAAAAAAAAACCACTTAGGCTAAAGTGCAAAGGCTACGTAAACAGTAGGCAGCTGTGTATCAAAACTCATATATAATATTATGTGGTTAGACTCAAAAATCTACACTCACGTGGTGTAGAAACAATGACAAAAGATTTCTATAACAAAAAAATAGAATAGAAGGATGATTATAGATAAATAAAAGAGGAAAAAACTCTCAAACCCCAAATCTGAAAACCCCTTATAATTCTCTTAGTAGGATTTCACTCTTACTTTTGTCTAGGGAACTCTCCTCGTTTGGACAGTCAAAATAGATGAAATGAGAAGAAAAATTTGTAAATAGTAGTATGGTTTATAAATAGTTGTGAAATAATTTGAGTTAATTTTTTTATTGACTTTAGAGAAATGATAGAAAATTAAATTAAATTAAAATATTATAAAATTAAAATTTATCAAAATATTATTTTTTAATATTATTTTTATTTTAAAATTAAAAAAAAAATAAATTATCTTTTATGTTTAATATAGATGAGATGGGCCAACTACATATCCTTAAGTTTTCACTTCATTGTAGTTTTTTAATTACAAAATGGGGAGTACACGTGTTGCACCACGAAAGGCTAGACCTGCTAAAAAATAGAAAGCGGGCTTTTCATTGGTCCATGTGCCACGATAGCATTGGACATGGCAGGTCAATTGTTTGCCCCATAAACTAAAGGCTCGATAAAATAGCCCATTAGAAACTTGAACTCAAAACCCAATTCCATTGGACCTTGTAAGTTTTAAGCCAAGATCTATGACCCAAAATACCAAAATCCAAGGATCCAATGGTGTAAAATGGGTGGGTATTGTTAGCTGCTTTTTGTTTCATCATAAACAACCTTAAAGACCCAAAAACAAAACAAATATTCTTCGGGTGAGGAAAAAAAAATCATTTTTTTAAAGAAATTGCTTCTCCCATAGAAGGTACTGATGGTGGCGGTTGCATTTTTTTTTTTTTTTACTTAATTGTTAAGTAATTATTTTAAAATGAATATATATTTTTATTTTTAAAAAAGAAATATTTAATAAATTTAAAAAAATATTTGAAAACAAAAAACTAAAAAAGTTTTACATATTCGGTGGTGGTTTCGGTGGACTCCCTCTGTGGGAGTAGCACCATCCTTTTTTAAATTCCATCTCTTAAAAGATAAAAAGATATTATTTATAACTAGTTTCGACCTTTCGATATTATTTATAAAAAGATAGGGAGACCACCTCCAATTGCCCCCTCATACCCCTTTTCTTAAAAGAAAAAAATAGAAAAAAAAGGAAATATGAGTCCAACACATGGGAACTCTAAGTTGTCTATCATGATAGCACTAAGAGTACTAGCATTGGATTGGCCAAATGTATTTTTAAATTTTAGCTAATATCACACCTTTTTACATTTGCATATTCTATTTAAATTCAATTCCCACATTGGATTAACCATTTACTCTCTCTATAATAATAAAATATTATTTAATTAATAATTTTGTTATTTAATTTTTTTATATCACATTTTATAATTCTACCAATTTAATATTAATAATAATTATATTCTAATTAAATTAATATTAAAAAAATCATATTTTTAAAAGTCATTTAATGCTAATAACAAAAAATATTTGATTAAAATCATCAAAAATTCTATCTAAATTTCTTAATTACAAATCAAATAATATTTTTATTGGAGTGAGAAATTAATATTTTAATATTTGCTTGGAGTGAGAAATTATTATTTTAACTTTTGGTGAATCAATTTAGTTCTTCAAATTTGGCTAATCACTGTAGCTAACATTCAAATTATTTTAGAGATGCCTAATCCAATGTGGAGACTTTTTAGCATATATTATCTAAAATTTGGTCAATCTTTAATTTTGGCTAAGCCAATGCTAGTGCCCTAATTGTGCTAAAAATTAGATTGATCGAGAAAGAGGTGAAGTTAACACTTTTCTAAAAAAACAAAAACTGATGCAAAAGGATTTATTAAATCGCTATCAATATTTCTAATGTACGTGTCCTAGATTCAGAATGGAAGAAACTCAAATCAATCCTCAAAGTCTGTAATTATAAAAAATAAAAAAATATAATAAATCAGTAATATGGTGGTAGGACATCCTAGGTATCTTCAAGCCAAACAGAGACTCAAAAGTACTGTGGATTCCTTTTGATGTTTTGTTTTCGAAAGGAATGGACCAACTGAATAAAGATCAATCAATGCATTGTCCAAAGGCTCTGCATTGCCAGCTTAAATGGTGGTCCAACTCTCTGTTGAATGAGAAGGTCATCATCGCCTAATAAATACCAAAATCTGGCTTTGTGGCGATTGTTTAACGCATGTCAATGTCTACTGCCTCTCGTGCTTATCGCAGAGCTGCATAGAAGGCCTTTCCAGGCCTAATGCAAAAAAAAACAAAAAACAAAAAAACATTGAATGAGATAATTGCTCTTGATTTATACAATATTTTTCACAACATTTTAGAGAACTATGTTATAAATTATGAGTATTTTTATAAAATAATTTATAAAAGTAACATTATTTTACAAAGATCCTTTCATCATACAATATTGTTGTGAGATGTATTATGAAAATGTGTTATATGTATATCATTACTCTAGCTAGCGGTATATATTGTAAAGAAATTGAAAAAAAAAAAAAAAAGGCTTCCTTTAGAATTGACGCCACCCATATCATGGGCTGGCATGCAAAGGCATATTCCTCTCTAGAGGCATAGAGATAGTTAAGGAAACAGATAATCATCCCAGAAAACGAAATAGGGGATCTTGATATATATTTTGGTGTCAGTTCAATTATTCCACTCTTTTTGTTTGTAGTCGACAATACTCTTATCCCTTTCACACAAATAGCAATGAAAATCATGATGAGTGGTATCATTTCTATTCCTTTTTTTACCCTTTTTATAAATGGATAAACGTTACAGAAAGGAAACTGATGAGAGGATGAGAAGGAATCGTGAAGGATCAAAAAGGTGATCCAATAAGGATACGTAAGGCGCGATTACGGAAGTGGGAACCAGGGCATGCGCGCATTCGCTGTCCAGTTCATCATGTGCACAATAAAATTGACACCGCAATAGATTTATTTTTCCTCATATTGGTATGAAATGAGACAAGATATTGATCACAAAAATAAGTTTACTATACAATATTATCATTCTAACACGTTAGTTTTCAAAATTTTAGATAAATGTTTTAGTCATAAAATGATCTTACAAAGGTAAATTCATAAACTGACGTAGTTTGATGTGATACATCAGAAGTAAAGCTACTTTTGTACCTTTATCATCTATATACCTATATCTCATCTGTAATTGACAACTCCAGCAAATGTTGTCAAGTAACTGGAGTCTTCCCCAGTTAGCAAGTGGTGCTGGCAATAGGAGAAGAGGACAAAGACAAGAACTTTTCGTCAATCCCATATTCCCAGGACAAAGATTTATATAGTACCATATAACCTCATGTGTACACACGTTCACCGCTTAATTCTAAACTAGGAGCTGCGACTCGGCTGTATTGCTGATGAGCAAATTTGTTAGTTTATGATTCTCCAATACATGAATCAATCCGATCCAACGAACATCTGACAAAAAAACATGACCCCGGCCTGTTTAAGATTACTGCATGTGATAAGCTCAAAAGTCCAAACAAAAGAGTTGAGCAAAGAAAGAGCCTGGATTTCAACATAAAAGGGTGTGGTGATTTTGGAGTCCAAGCGTTTTCTTTCCTTTCCAATCATTTTTGCACTTCCCTATCTCCTCTTGTTCATGTCGACATTTATATATCATATCACAAAGCAAGTGGGTACGTAGCCATCACGTCGACGTTCCCACTTAACAGCCAAAGCCAATTTGATCGATACTACAGCTAGTTGTCATGTATATGAGGGTCCCATTGCAGAAACGGAGAACGAAGTCTTTCACATCCAATGCAGAAAAGCAAAAAGAAATACTGGAAAAATAGAAGAACAGAAAAAGAGAAACGGTAAAAGTAGTAGAACTCAATTATTGATCCTACTTCTTAATGAATTAGTGCATTGACTAACTAAGAATTATCTTTAAGATGTATTAAACTCATGTGGAGTTTGTCGTGATTCTGCAGAAAAGCCTTAATGCATGGTTTATGTTTATTTATTTACTCTATTTTTCACCATGCCAACACAAAAGCCTGGCCTAAACAAAGAAAAATGGCAATATTGCATGCAGATCAAACCACCATTTAATTAATCCTTTTATATATATGACCAATAGAATCGATGTGAATCATTATATATACACTAGAAAGAATTTTTCTTTCACAAGCAATATGAGAGATCCTAGTGTCCACCACTCTTCCATGCTTAATTAACACAAGGTTTTACAGTCTCATCCCTTAAACCTTTGATGTCAGTGGCATGGCAGGCCATGATTCCATTGCAAGTGGTACGATCAAGTCCTGTATCATTTTGTTGCAAGTAACATAACTCAATTCCTATACATTCAAATCGAGTATTTTATTGATCCATTACAAATAGTATAGAGCTAACCTCTAACTAAAAATATTGTAATTAAGGTTCAGTACTCGTGCGCGCTACGTATAAAATTAGAATGCCCTAATCATGAAGACATTGGAGAATTATGGGAGAGATTGTAATACTCGTATATAATGAGTACACGGAAAATTGTAAATAGGATTTCACATTTACTTGAAGGAAATTCTTACAATTTATAATGATTTTAATTAAGGGATTTCATGATGTTCAGTGTAGAAGCCTAAAGTCATTCGTCGAGTGGTATGATGACAATATATCATGTATACGTGGAACCCTCTGGACAAGTATCTATGCCAACCCCTCATTAATGTAGTTGAAAAATCAGTATCCAATCATTTATATGTTCATCTTTAAGCAAACATTGCATGTTAGATGTCGTCTTTAGGATGTATATGAGAAATTTGTGGGACAGGAGAGTATTGATCAAGTCAACATTCACTTTTGGACTAATCTTTAAGAGTATTGATCATGTTAGAGTTTTTTTTTTTTTTTTATCTTAATGGTTAAGGATGTTTAAAAAATACTTTAAAATTTTTTTAAAAAAACTCATGTACTAGGGTGCACATTCGGTGGGCATATTTGATAATCACCCTAGCATTGTCCTTCAAACAAACTCCCAACATATATATTTAGAATAATGAGATCCTCTGAAGTGACTATGAGAAGCTTCCCTAAGAATATCATTATTATATGTGTAAGTTAAAGCTGTTGTTAGCTAGGAACGCTAAACTGATAATTAAAAGTACAATAAAAAGTATAATCAATCACCCATGATACAAAGTTTACATGCTTCGGCAATGCGCTTATGTCCACGGCACTGTAGAAGATTTTATTCAAATGATATTTGTGATACTCCATATGATAAGGATAAGAATAGATAGTGTACGAGATCCCACATTACTTAAGAATGAAAAGTTTTTGTTCTTTATAAAGTTTCAATTGGGCTTCAGTCAATTTCATTGGCTAGAAAGTCCTTTAATTTAAAGTATAGGCTATGTAGTTTGGACCTTCCATTGAGAAGTTATAATAATAAAAGATATAGTGCGGCGGCTGTACAAGAGTTTAATACAATATATAGTAAACTAAGAGCACTCTCAATAGATTCTTCATCCTATACTTTAAAATACATCATCAAAACCTACTTTTTCTATTTTACATACTGACTTTTACAATATACCATACATCAGCTTCTTTATTTTTTCTTCATATCATTTAAATATTATATTTTTTAATATTTTTTATTCATTTTAAATGAATCTTATAACACAAAACAACTATCAAATGAGAGAGAAAATAATTAAAAATATTTTAGAGGATGAATAGTATTCTCTAGATGTAGAGAATTACTATTGCAAATTTTAAAATGAAGAAGAAGATACAAAATCTAATGGAAGCTACTTTTGATCAATTTTCTTTATATTATACAAAATATTGTATTTTACAAGAGCTACTGGGAGTGCTCTAATTAGGTTTATATGACAATGGTTTAATACGAGAGACCCTCTCAGACCTTTGGATGCTTTTTATGTGACAAATCGAACCTTTAAAAAGATTTCCCACGTGCATACATTAATTAGATCTTTTTTTTTAAAGGAAAAAAAATGTCATATTAACTTGGGCAGAAAGAATGTGGATGCAAGCAGTTCAAAGGGTGTCTATCAAAACAATTAAAACGAAGATACATTGTTCATTAAAAAATACAGATCGATGCGTTATCCCGAATGGAAATCAATTGGATGAAAATAAAAAAGAATATTGTACACGAATGCATCAGTTATTCACAAATTGATTACCCAAAAAGGCAACATTGCTTTTTTAGCTATTTAATGTGAATCCTTTGAGCATTTAATGTCGTCCAAAGGATACATGCATGTCTAACAACAATAATTGTTACGGAATACACTTCATATACCCATGATCTCTTCTCACTAGACTCCGGAATTTGAGTAGGGACTCTAAGAAATCCTAAGCTCCCCTCCACAATCTTTGCAGCAACTGAATGCACCCAATTTGTGGTTTTGCTCTCTAGCTAAGCTCTGCAAGGAACGAGACCCCAACAGAAGATCAAAGCTTTAGCTCTTAGAACTAGAAGGTGGAGGTTGATGCTGCTGGTGGTACATGGCAGCCATCCTGCTGTAAGCATCCATGGTCATTGGCTGCAATAAATTTTTGTATTAATCACCATATTAATTTACCGGCTCAAAGATCATTAGATTATTGTACTAAAAAAAACAAAAAATAAATAGTACTTAACTGACTGTTACTGATTCAGTAGCATGATCAAGACGTTATAAACAAAGTAAAGACTGATATTTATGCCAGATTGAATATGATTTGAGTCATACAATGACCTGATGGCAATAAGCGCACAGCTACTGACCAGGGAAACCGGGCATATGATATGGGACATATCCAACAATTAGAGATATGAGACATGTTGCATAAATCCAATAACTCCCAGTTCCAACTTAAAATTGGAGGTACGAGACACGTGGCATAAGTCTAACGACACAATTTCAATTAGAAACAGGCGAGGTCCTCGAGCTTAAACAAAACAAACCAGGGTTTTCTCATCAGTATAAGAAAATCAAAGAAGTGGGATAAAAAAGCTCTCCAAAATCAATGACTCGAATAAGCTGAAATGTCAAAAAAATCTGGAAAGTTTACCTGAGGTTGGCATGCAAGGAATGTGGACCAGGGATCTGGCATTACAGCCCCTGAAGTGGCTTGAATTCGGTCACTGGAGCCATCCCAGGAGGTGATAGGCATGAAGGCAGTAGGGTGAAGAACAGGAGAAATGCCTGCCATGTTGGAGCGGTTGATGTTGTTCATGTCCATGCCCATACCAATTCCGATTCCCATACCCATCCCCATGCCCATAGGAGCCATCATGTGCATTGGAAGTTGTTGCATGGTCATTGGTAACATCATCGGGTGCATATTCATTCTGTTCATCATCTGAACTTGAGCTTGCAATTGCTTTAGATATTCAATCACTTCGTCCAGCATAGAAGCCTTGTCAGTCTGTGCCATAATGCAAGAAATAGATACCTAGAATGAATACCAATCAATGTATGTGCTTTAATTTAATGTAATCTATTAGCTAGTGTCATCAAGATCATCATGGCTTGTAATGAAGTTAAAAGTGAATCTGCACAATCTGTTGCACTGTTAAGATTGAACAGTGGAGAATACTTGGCACAACTTGCTTTGAAAAAGTCGTTTATCGACACACTGATCTCATTATTAAGTAGAAGCTTTTTAGGTCAAGTAGCATAAAACAATATTGATGTTTTAACTTTTTTTATAACGATGATGAGTCTCGTAACAAGTAAATTGCTTGTAGCTAGTAAAAGTAATTAACTTTTTTGTTTTTCTTTTCATGCTTTTATGTACTTGACCTTGTCACCCAGCTGCCAAAAGTACATTAGAGGACTTCTTAGAAGTTAGCTGTAAAAGAGCAAGCAAAGCTGACACCAATATGGCTGCGCCTCTGTCCAATTAACCCCAGGCTAGCTTGCAAGTTGAAAGAGTCGGCACATGACATATTTTACTTGGGTTACTTTAAACACGTGGTGCCCCATTAAAAGTCACATCTCTCTCACTCTCCCCACAAAGAAGTTACTTCCCCTGTGCTAGTTATCAGAAAACAGAGATTAATAACATGGAAACGACTGGTTTCAGACAAACATAATGAGGCCCTACCTATGGAAGGGATTTATGTGGGAAGCGGGTCGTTGTCTCCATACCTAACAACTTTCTGTCATCTTGTCCCCCCCATAGCAATAGATGTGTGGACTAGGATCGGGCTGGTGCCAAAACATCCACAGCCATTTGGACCACATCTATTCCACCCATTGTCATCTTTCAATTGAAATCTTTGGGGCTTGTTCATCCTCTTACCATACATTTGAGGAAGATACAGATGACAAGATTTTATACACATATATATAATATATGGAGAGAGAGAGAGGAAGATTAGTGTGTTCCAAGATTCTTGAAAAGGATCTGGGACATACTCCTAGCCATGTTATGTTTTTTTTTTTTTTTTTTTTTTTGGTATTTTCCATGATGGTTGATTTAATGACTTTACCCAAAGAAGAGAGAGGGAATTAACAATTCGCAGCTACGATTTTTGTACAACAACTAAGAAAAGTAGTTCTTTCAATAAATGAAACGCCAGGAAAATATTCATCAATCATCATGGTACCATCTCCAGAAAATCATTTCTCACAATTATTATGGGCCCCAGTAGTCAGACACAAGATAATAAATGGAGGACTTCAACTGGAGTCTGGGGGAGTAAATTACAGCCAGATTCTTCTTTTTTTTAACTCAATATTTTTTAATATCGTATAAGAATTAGAATAGAATTCATATTAACTCCCCCCAAAACAATAGAAGACAGAAAAACTTTCCAAAAAAAATAGACCATATAAAAGCCCAGATGCAAACGCTTAGCCATAAATATATAATAATAGAAGTGCTGAGAAAAAATATTAAAGCCATAAAGGTCATAAAGAAAAGGTCAAAAAAAGGAACTGCATACCTTACTCGAATTGGGGACCAGCTTCTGCAGGGTCTTCATCCTTTGGTTTATTTTATCTCTCCTTTTCTGAAACAGACACCAATAAAATATTCTAAATTCAATACAATCTTACTCTCTACTCTACATCATTTGACTCTAATCCTTCCCATCTGAGCCTGAGGTTTGGGACTAGGATTTTGGGATTAAATAATCAATCTTTTATTTATTTTTCTAATGAAACCCAATCATATCACTGTCCTAGAACTGAAAAGCAAAGCTACCTTTCCTATAAAAGCAAAAGCATAATTAATAGATTATCTGCGTCTGTGTGTTTGTGTGTGTGTGAGTGAGTGAGAGCGATTGAGGGATGGAGAGCTCACACGTTCAGATTGGTTATGAATTGCAGCAGCCCTACTTCTTTTAGTTGAAACAGAGGATTTCCCAGTACTCTTCTTTTTGTCCTGATCACCTGCCTCCCTCTTCAGAAATTTGTACACCACGAACAACAACAGACAAGTAAATAAACATACCAATAACGATAAAAATATGAAATTCAACAAAAAAAACCAGTATTGTATGGAATCTCCTAAAAAGGGTTTGTTTTAATTTATAAATTTATGAATCTCCAAAAAAGGGTTTGTTTTAACGAGAAGTAAAATCCCAAGCAGTGACTGCCTACCGGCGGTGAGCTGTGGCAAACAGAGTCGTGGTCATCGGCGGTGGTGGTGGTTTTTGTGAAAGGCTTGCCGTCAGAGCTGGTGTGTTCCGCTGACCCAAGCGACGTGGAAGTGAAACCCAAACCCCGGTCCTTCTCACACGTGTCAATAGTCATCTGATGACTATCCATCCCACACGTGGCGCTTCCAGTGCAGCTTTGGTCTCTGCTGCTCCACTCGGCGTTGACACGCGCCTCCCCGGCTCGTTTCCCTGTGAAGAGGACGTCGTGATCTTTGTCCTGTGTGGTGGCTGCAGCCCCACTGCAGGACCCTACGTGAGTGGAGCATCCGACCACGCAGGTGGCGAGTGGGTCCACCACGCGGCCCTGGGTGGCCTGTTCGACCTCGGAGGTGCGGTTGGAGCAGGGCACCAAAGCGTCCATAGTCATGGTGGCAGAGGCGGTGGCAGCAGCAGCCAAAGCAACGCGGTGGTGCTGATGTTCGAACCAGGGGACCACGTCGTCCCTGCCATCGAAAGGGACTGCTTTGCTCAGGGCTGGCAAAGCAGTGGCCTGGTTAACAATGGACTCCAAGGTGCCGCTAGCGCGTGGCTTTTCCCAGGTGGTGTATTTGGAAGCAGGGGGATTGGTGGTGGTGGTGGCGGTGGTCGGTTTGGCGGGCACCCGTGGCGGACCTAAGCCGTGCATGGCTAGCTGGCCGTTCTCCCATGTCAGCTCCGCTACTTCATAGTCTAACCTGCATATACGTATCAGATTGACAAAATACCCATCAAACAATCATGAAAGACGAGCATATACCTGTGTCAGTGTATATGTATATCGGGAGAGAGAGAGATTACATAGTGCTATCAGGAGCGGAATTGGAGTGAGAGCGAAGTGATATCCTGGCGGGGTTGGGATTATCATCGAAATCCCAGCTGGGAACGCACTGGCTCATTTTGGGAAGAGGAGGTGTTGCTGGTAGTAATGGCTGCGTTGGGGTACAAGGAGGAAAGGCTATATATTTCTTTTGCTTATTTTTAACCTTTAAACTTGGTTTCATGTATTTGGGAGAGGAGAGATTGAATGCAGAAAAAGGTTCTTGTTCTTTATGTGGAGAGAGAGAGAGAGAGTGGTGAAGTTTGGGTCTTCAAATGGAAAGACTTTGACCATAATCCACATGTATCATGACATATACATACACATGAATATTATATATATATATATATATATGCATACAGTTTAATTTATTTATGAAACTGTTATAGATAAAGATTATGTGCAGCGGGTAGCTGATATATATTTACGCCCGTTTGGATAGAACGATTGGTTCATCTATTTCATATTACCTCATCGTTATAATAAATAATTTAATTTTTTCATATTTTAAAATAATAATAAATTAAAAATTAATATTTTAATAATATTTTATTTAACTTTTAATATAATTTATCTCAACTCAACTCATTATCTAAATCCTACCTTA